>JAYMFT010242119.1:0-11034 GCA_038088735.1 Panulirus argus | reverse complement strand
ATATATATATATATATATATATATATATATATATATATATATATATATATATATATATATATATATATATTGGTATGCATATGTATGTATTGTACATATATGTATATATGTGTGCATATAATTGGATGGGTCTTTCTTCGTCTGTTTCCTGGCGCTACCTCGCGGACGCGGGAAAAGCGATCAAGTATAATAAACAAACATATATATATATATATATATATATATATATATATATATATGAGGAAGGAAGAAGAAGAACGGGGAGATCAAATTGGAGATGGAAGGATGGAGTGAAAAACATTTTGAGCGATCGGGGCCTGAACATGCAGGAGGTTGGAAAGGCGTGAACGGGATGGAGTGAAATGGAACGATTTGGGGTCGACGTGCTGTCAATGAAATGGCCTCTGTATCATCATCAACCTATGCACAAATCGTCCTCCAGACCTTCTGTGTAACCTGGCCATTTACAATATCTCAAGGGTCCATCAACTCATCCTCAACCCATTTCAATTACTCTCTTACAATGTTTTCACCTCTGCATGCCAGCCTGAACAATCATGATCATGAACAACCATATTAACCCAACCTCTACCGGTCTTATTTCTAACCATCAGGAACACATTTACTCACGCTCCAGTGGTTAAATTTACCCCACCAGGGACATATGTATCCACGCTACAAATGTCAAAATAAACCCTCCCCCCTCTAAGCATTTATCCTCGCTTCAGTGGTTATAATAACCTAACCAGGGAAACACTTATCCGCGCTCCAGTGGTTGCATTTACCCCAACAGCGACATATCTAACCCTATCCCACCACAGTCTATATAGTACTTCTGACCATCACGGACATAGTTACCCACCAGGGAAATGTTTACCAATCATCACTACTTACGGCTGCCTTCCCCCAACAGCAACAGTTACACCACCATCACATCATGTCCCAGTGGATGTTCTCAGCCAAAATACGTCCAAAGGACTCTAATTCCACCTATATATATATATATATATATATATATATATATATATATATATATATGATAAAACTAATGACGGAATAAATACTCTGAATGTAGCATTAAATGAACAGGTCTCCTCTGAACCTCCAATTCATGACTCTGCAACCATGACGATCAATCAATCTGTTCTGCCTCCTCAAGACCGAGCGTGTAACAGCAGACAACCACGCAGCTGCATGCCCCTAACAGCAAATATGTGGCTGACATTTAAAAAAACTGTCTATCCGGCAGCTGGAACACAAGGAAATATAGATACAGCGTTGAAAAAAATTGCTTCAGACATGCACCGTAGTTGAGTGAAAAACACGACCGATGAAATGTAAGCCACAGATACAAGGTCACACACAGGCTTCAGGAGAGACCTCATCCCTTCTTCATATTCCTGACATCACATTTGACTGGAAGATGAGGTTCTGAACGTCAATTTAATATCATCCAAATTTCCTCTATTAGGATTTCGGCTCAACGAACCCCGGTGCGTTTCCTGATGTAGCAGGACTTACAGCAGTTAATAATGCTAAGTTCGTCCATAAATAAGGTTATCCTTTCCAAGGAAGTCAGCAGTTCTTTGTGACTGTAACAATAATCTTAAGAAGTCAGCATAAGTATGCTACCAATCCAGCAAGGCGCTTCCAAAACGCTCCATAAAACTCTTCTAAGGTTATCACACTCAAAAGCGTGGACGCCTTGGATACGTGGACATCCTGTCGCTGTCCCTTTAAGTGGGGGGCGTCTGGTATGCCTTGTTCCAGCCACGGTGCTCATTCCGACACTTGGTCTTTAAACTTCTACTTGTAAGATCCATTCCCCTAGTCACAAGCGACTTAGGTCTCTAGTTTACCTTCCGCAGCTTAGGCCTAGTAACTCTTTATCAAGGACCACCGAAGGGTAATAAGAAGGACGAGCTGGGCTGACTGCGAGCCTCAGGCTGCCTGGACGGGGAATTAAACCCGGTCCCGCACTTTCACAGTCAGTCAGAAAATAGCCCCACGGCAAAAGTGCAATAGTTTGTCTGCTCTCAATCTGTCTTGCCTTGCTGCTCCACAAGATTTCAATAAAAATCACAATTCTATCTTTCACTTCAAACAACACGCAGGAAAACACGAAAGATGCTCCCGTGAAGTCCCCGAGGAGGTTCCTGGACTGTCAGGTGCAAGAGAGCAGTTGTCGTGAGAATGGTGGAGCTGAAGAATTCGTTTACTGCACCAACAGATGTGCAGGAAACGAATAAAGAGCAGGCGTAGCTGACGTCACGTAGAGGACGGGGATGGCTTGACTGGGCGGAGCTATAGATCATGTTACATATCTAAATAACGTGTTCCATGTTACTAATGCTTTTTTATGATCTACAACCACATCTGCACCATAGGACTGGCAGAAAGGCTTTCACATGTGTTTATCATAGGTAAATATCTACCTTAAACTACGACGTTCTTGAAGGAAATCCAATTGAGAAGCACTATTGACCCAAAAAAACCTACGATAAGATTTTGCGATTACGCAGGACTAGCGGGAAACGCTGAGCGCATGATAGAGAGATAGAAACCGCCACAAAATGTATACGCGTTAAACACACACGAAACACACTCCTCCCTCCGCCAGCTCCGGGCTAGGGTTGGCAGCAAAGTAATATCTCGGCCTTATAGAGACAATTCACACTGGAGGCGAGCTGAACTACACTCCAGAGGTGCAGATAGACACAGAACGAATAAGGAAAATACATTATTGACTAAAGCGTTACAGTGGGTGTTGGCTTAAAGACGAGAGGCGGAAGGCTGGCTGGTCGATACAGGCAGAACGTTCTACGATACCTATGTACACCCTTAACATAACTCACTATACATTCTACATTCTGTTCTGTATTCTCCTTTACATATATTATCAAGTTTCTAAACTTCCTAGTCATACCCTCTATACATTTCACTACATCCTTGTAGTTTCTCCTTACTACACTACAACCCTGTAACCACTATACCTTCTGCTTCTCCTCACTATACTTCGTATACCACTAGTTATTGCGCCCTGCTGAAAAGGTTAAAGTGCCGCTTTTATTTCATCATTACGAAACGTAAAACCCCATTCTTTCGTTCTAACAATACAGATGAAACGTCTCCGATTTTCTTTTATCAGAACGGCACAATAGAAACGATGTCTTTTCCAGCATAACCAATAAAACGTTTAACATTACTGTATGGTACATTACAGCACGGAATATTACAGTATGTTACATTACAGTAAGGTATATCACAGCATGGTACATTACAGTATGGTGTATATATATCAATGAAAGGCGAAATTGAGATGTGTAACTTCTGGGAACCAACATACAGAATGTGGACGAAGACCATATAATACAAAACATATTTACTGTGAGCTTACTACATATAAAGTTATGTTTTGATGACAACGTCGAGGCAATCAAATGGCAGAAAAATTGTTGGACGAGAATAACGTTACCTAGTAGAGGACAGTAATAGTATCCTAATTCTTCAGTCAATACATATGGAGACAAGATGGCAGTGTTGATCACATCAACTACACATTGACGTCAATAAAACTAATCCTAATTCTTACTAACATGACAATTAAGCACCTACGAAAAGGGAACATCTCTGAAATTTGATTACAAAAGTGGTAACAATGTCATACAGCGAGAACAGTGTCAAACAACGGGAACCGCGTCTTATGGTAGAGAGTGTCATTCTGTGGGAAGCGTGAGGCAGTGGGAAAACTATTATACTGTGGGAACAGTGTCCTACGGCGGGAAAAGTGTCATACAATGGGAAGTATCATACGGTGGGAACAGTATCATACGAGGAAGGTTCAAACGGTGGAACAAAAGTGTATTTTGATGAAAAGTGATTTACGGTGAAGACCGTGTCATACGGTTGGATCCACCTCATAGAGTGGTACCAATGTTTTCTAGTTGTTATAGTGTCAGACAGTTTCTGAAAACTTTCTGTAAAATTTTCTTGCAAATCTGATTTTTTTTTCCGGGAGAAACATGTACGTAACATATGACGAGCACTTCCTATCTACAAACTGGTCGGGAATACAGCACCACTTCCAACCCCTTCATTACCACAGTACGACCCATAAATGCAACAGTACTACTCTTGCGAACGACGCTTCCATCTCTGGGCATGATGCTCTGGCCTTGGACCTGGCTGAAAGGCTACGACAGAGGCCAGGCCATCATATCTGGTGGAATAGTGCCACACTGAGCACAAGGAAAAACGGCATCTGGCCTCGATTTTAATTGCTCAACAGGCGCGTGTACCTTCTGCATAGCGAGGCGTATTAAACTTGGTCGTGTGCTACACTTTGCACCAGTTGGCTCGAAAGGCGAAGCAAGACGGTATAACAGGTATAATGAGGTGGAGAAGTTTATCCCTACACTATTACTCACTACAAATTATACTTCATCAGTATCGGCACATCCCACTTCCCAACCATATGTCAGCAAAAAATAAAGAATTTTCTCTACGTACGTCAATGCTCTCTCAAAAGTGTATAATAGAGCTCGGACTCTCGCAAATGTGTATTATATGAAGAGAATAGAGAGATAATTATGCACGATATAAGGGTAAACAAACGGCTCTTCTCTCCTGGCAAACATCTTTCCCAGACATATATAGAGAAGAAGTGTTAATTTCCTGTGTGCCTGAACCTGTAAGGCGGAGTGATACCTCCCCCAAAACACACAGACACACACACATTGACCGAGGGCCGTACAACAACCCTGGTCAATATGTATCACTGCCATTACATCGACCCTAGGCACTTCCCCAGCGGCAGGAGGAGTGCTTCTACGTTACGGCGAAGGAGACGACGACGAAGACAACCATGACAGCAACAACGACGAAGACCACAACGACGGACAAGGACGAAAACAGAAACGGAGAAGGGTGGTGGTGGTGGTGTATGTGTGTGTGTGTGTGTGGGGGGGGGGGGGGGGGGGGGGAAGGCTACTGCTACGTCCCAAAACCTCCATAAACGAGGATTTCGTTGTTGAGCGAGGCGGACACGAAGGTCAGACAGGCCAACACATACCCCCGGCGTCTGGCTCAACTTCCCTCTCTCTGCTATTTTCAAAACCAAGCCCTAGAGAGCTGCATCCTACACTTGTAAATGTACGCAGTATACAGAACTTTAGATACACAAGATTTACGTACAGCAACAGACTACTGGATTTTCTTGAGGTTGCTTGGGGTAATGAGAGTTAAACCTAAGAGGTTGTTTACATATGGAAGGATTCATCAAGTAGGGTAATGGAAAGCAGCACTAAGCTGTAGATAGGTTTAATGGAAATTCATGACTGACATCACTTGCGCCTCCTATATTGCATATAAACTTTACTGTTATCTATTCTTAATCAACTGTTTGCTTTCCTTTCTGACAAGAAAATAGCCCACGAGATTGTTACTGCGAGGGAAATAAGACAAATCCAGCCTTAATCACGGTAGCAGCTTAGAACTAGATCAGCTAATCCTTTAAAGCCACTAGTAATAATAAGATACCTTTATCAAGTAACCCCAACCTTCTTCTGAGGTGCTCTCCTGTCTTCAAGAAGTAAATCGGACTGGTATCACTACTGAATGGAGTATGTTGCAATAAAGTTAGAAATAAAAGTAAATTGAAAAGTTTTCTCCGGTTCTGCTTCATTAATGAGTGTACGGTGAGATTCTCAAATTATTTACAACATAAAATAGTTTCACATAAAGTTTGCCTGACACTAAAGTTTCCACTTTACCCTTATAAATAAGGTAATTCTTTACTCGTCATTGTGTCCTAAATTTCAGATAACATCAAAAGACTTAGGAAATATCATGGGCAAATACAAAGATACAGACTCAAAATAATCAGATATATAACCTAACCTAACCTAACCTAACCTAACCTAACCTAACCTCTTGAGGAGAAACTTCAAATGACGAGCAAACGACACGAAGAGAAGGTATGTTTAGAGTCAAGTAACTTGACAGGCAGGAACTGTATACAACATAACACTAGAAGAAGACCAGCGGACACGAAAACCTTACGGGAATCTCACTCAAATAGAAATAATCTGAAATGGAATTTGAACAACACGGACACTCAATTCCCGCACCGATACAATCCTCTCAGACTCTGGAACTATCCCTGGTTGTAAAGCTAATTGTTTTAATTCGTCTCTGTCCTTCCAGTTGGCTTCAAATCTCTGCTTTTTCAGATTATTAATCTCGTACGTTGCCAACGTGGCACAGTACGTCTCCCTGGACCATTCGTCTCAATATTTACCCAAATTGCTTTAATTTCCTGCAACATTTTCTCCTGCTGATTTCCGCAAGGAATGGAGGTAATCCGTTGTACCCGGATAGCACGACTCCTGCTGGATTGTTTTCATAATGCAAGTCCGTGGGAATCAGCACCCCAATTCCCCTCCCTCTCTACCCCCTGCTAACTCACAACCAGATCCCGTCCCTCCTCCCTCTAAGCCATGCCTCCTTCACCTAGTTGGTCGGTCGGACGGAGAAGGATGGACCCTGGTCAGGTAACCTCACGAATCTAATGCTCTCTCTCTCTCTCTCTCTCTCTCTCTCTCTCTCTCTCTATCTATCTGTCTATCTATCAATCTATCTATCCATCCATCTATCCATCCATCCATCTATCTATCTATCCACTTATCTATCTATCTATCTATCGATCTATCTATCTGGCCATCATCTCTGATTCATACATATATCCTTTAGTTTTTTGTAATTCTCGGTCTACTGAGCAATCTAAGAAGTGTCATATATTTTTTTCTGACCACTTCAACTGCACGCTGCATTGTTACGTGTACGTCTGTCTCACTACCTAGACTAAAGTAGTGTTTCTCAGAGGGTGGGTCACCACTCTCCAGGGGGTCGTGAGGGGGTTCCAGGGGGTAAGAGTTTACAGTAAGTGTTGAGTCACCACGAGAGAGAACCTGTGCGAAAAGGAAATCAAAATGGCCTAGATTCCAGTCTTCTCCTTCTACCCCTGTAGTAGTTATTTTTGGACAAAAACATAACTCCATACCTGTCTGTTTACACCCGTCGGGGGGTTACGGTGAACATAGGACCCTGACGAGAAGGTTGTCGGGCAAATCCAGCTGAGAAACACTGCACTAAAGTACAGAATATCAATTCACATAAACACAGCCGCGTCCACACACACACACATACACTAGATCTCTACAACGAAATGCACCCACCTATAGCAAGCGCCAAAGGACCATAGATAAACGCAGTGTTTAGTCGTGTGAGCGGTCGTCGCTACTGTGATATATTTTGTCGTGTCCAGGTGAACACGCCTCTCTAAACGTGTCACAGTTAATGCCACCAGTTGAAAATTTGACCGTCACTGGTATCACATTGTCATCTGCTTCATAACTCTTCGCTATTCATTTACTGTTATATAGTTGCAAAGGTTACCGATCAAGAGACTTGCATTTACCTACCTCATCCATAAACAGTAAATAACCATGGTGACATCACATATCCTTGTCGTATCCCACCCTTCAGTTGGAACCACTCAACTTCCTCTCTTCCTACTTCCACACATTCCTCACTCTTCCCCCCCCCAAAAAAAAAAAATAAAAATAAAATCCTCGCAGTACTTTTTTTTTTTTTTTTGAGTGACCGACATGTCCCGAGCAAAACATGTATTACTATTACCATCTGGGTTCTCTTAACTGCTACATTACCCACAAGGCAAAACCGAGGTGTAACTCAAGTTATACTGGGATAACAGAGAGAAAACATCAAGCAGCCAATAAAAAGGAGAAACACTTGAAAACAAATAAATTCCATCATACAATGTGACAGAGTCAGTCTTCTATGATACACGAAGCCCTAGTGTTAGAGACAGACGGTTTATCAAAAGAGCTTAAAGAGTCTTCTCTCTCCAGGAAATTAGTGCTAACAATCCCATTCTCATCACACTAGTGAAAGCAAATCCCTGTCCCTACGACAGTCTAGTATGAGCAGACCCCATCCATCACGATACTGATGGCAACAGACCAATCCCCCGCGACACTAATGCGAGCCGACAACGTCCCCCGCGACACATGATCCCCTCCCCTGTGACACTATTACCAGATGACCCCAACCCCCACGGCACTTGTGCCAAAATATGCCGTGCCCCACGACAACAGTGCCAGAAGACAAAGTCCCATACGTCACTAGTGCCAGCAGACCCCAACCCCTACGTCACTGGAGGCACCCCACCCCTCTCCATATCATGAGCCAGGAGCCACCAACTCTGGACCCCGAGGGCATCGGCGAGTTCAGGAGCGGTCACAGACGAGACCCCGTGACAAGTTTACGCTCTTGTAGGTCAAGTGACCTTTAAGGCGAGAACGTTATCTGACAAGCGTACAGTTGTTGTGTGTGTCCCGCTGGCAACCTACGAACCGGTAACAATACCGAACGTGTTCCCCTCAGCCTACATATACCAAGTCGACCCATTCTGACTTGTGACGTCATGCGATCCCGAACCCTCAGTTGGTTCGAGACCGCACCAGCACGTTTTCTTTCTTTAGGGTCAATGACGTAGCATAGAAGCTCCACCCGCACGCGTATGGGTCGACTCGGTATATAGAGGCTTAGGTGTTCACATTACATCCGTTCGGTTAAACGGTGCGTCGTCGGCTTACTGATGACGTCAAAGGAGTGTGTTCATGTGATGAAGGTATACCGGATTGAGTACTTCCTTGTGAATGACATACAACGTGAAAATTTCACGTGGCAAAAGTAGGTGTGCCGTGTGTACGCTGACATCGGGTGCCATTTGCGTGGTACTAAGTCAAGGGTTTCACCGGAATAACTCGACGAGAATATTGAACATAAGGTCATGTGAGGTTTTCATAGGTTTTGCTGAAATTTCACATGTAATACCTAGGTTTACATTGTCCGCATTGTTCCTGATACTACAACTTCCGACTTATATCGTTAAACATACTTGATAAAACAGATCTCTCTTTCACATACATATCTGTAATGACAACCAATCGTAAAAAGCACCTAAAACATACGTAGCCATTTCCCAGAACTAGTAGCAATGCCAAACAAAAACGGACTTTTATCGTGCCTTTATATCAATCAGTATTGAAATATAAAGTTTGTACTTCTGATGAAATAAAAGTCTATCAAGACAATGTTCAGCCACCCGATCAAATAAAAGTCTTTGATGCGACCTAAGGAAAATAGGTATTTTTCACTTTTCGTTCTCAGTCATTACCTAAAATTAACACCTCCAGCTGTTCTGTACTTCTTTATACCCAAATCTTACCCGCTGTGCAACGGATATATCAGTTCATCTTAAATTAGTTGACCTTTCTGCTCTGGTCTTTACGTCTGACCTGGATAAGCATGGCGAGGTCTTTCCAGTTCCAGCCTCACCAGTATGACCTCACGCGAGGATGGGATCTACTGTCATACAGTCCCAGCCCCACCTGCACGACCTCGAGATGATAGGAGCCTCGCCAACCACACCTCAACAGAGGCGGGAGTATAACAACTTGGCAGTGGTAAACCAGCATGTTTTCAAGGTGGCTGTACTGGCTAAAGACACCAGAAATGAAATATTTTTTCCATTCATCTTAAATGCACCACAACCTTGCAAACTGCTAACTATAGGTTCAACAATGTATTTAATGTAGTAAGAATAAACAACTGTTATAAATAAAAGTTTATAAATAAAAGCAGAAATATATTTGGTGATGTGACAGAAAAAGGTTGCTATTGGATCAGTGGGCCGTCGCCTCCCCTGAAATTACCAGATTACGGAAAAAAGACTAATATTCTATTGAACACATACATAGCTTGTATCGCTTTTACGAGCCATTGTCTATTTGCTGAACAAAGGGACTGTGGGAAATATTGTGACGTCACGAAGTTCGGGTAATAGAGTCGTCCTGTCGTCGGCAACCGACAGAGACCGCCGGGTCTGCGTTGTTTCCATTTTATACCTTAATGAAATTCAGTACAATTGTTTTATTATCATAAACGTGGCTATGACTGCTTATAGAGAACACATAATCAGGGCCGACGAAATCTGACGTGGTCCGTGGGGAAAGGTTGGCATATTAGGGTCCCCTGAGGCCGCCCCGGATAAAAGTGGGTAGGGGGAAATATTGCAAATAGAATAATAATATTGATGATGATAATAATAATGATAATAATAATAATAATTATATAAAAAAACACGACTTATAATTTCTGTTGTTTGGTCATTTATTAATATTTCTGAAATTCATATCCCTAATCTGGACCCCCCTCCCCCAGAGGTCTGAGGGCCCGGGGATTTTGCCCCGGAGTCCTCAACCTCTCGCTGGAACAGCACAACAGCAAAGTATTTATGAACGTCTTTATTTACCTTCACAGTTGAACCACAGCTGACACTAACGGTTGTAACTACGTCCAGATTGCCACAATAGGTCAACATCCGGGTAGAAGTCCAGCAACCGGCTAAATATAAAAGTTGGTCGAGTTCTCTAAACCATTCCGTACTACAGCCAGGGCAAGACTGTCGTCCACATTAGAAACAAATTATGAAGCTCAGGTATGAATATTTCGTTTATTGTTAACTATGCTAATGCAAGGTTAACAGAAATTATTTACATCAAACGTCATTTATTCAAGTAGCAAAGAGATGCTGATGAAGCAACATACCGTTACAAATTACAAGGACTTATTTTCCGTGACAACACGCGGCATACACAGTTGCCAGTTCTTTCCAATCCCTGCGGTGGCGCCACTTTCATCTGCAGGCCCTGAAGAGTTATGCACACAGACAGACAGACAGACAGACAGACACGCAGACACACACAGACACACACGCGCACAAACACAAACACACACACACACTCAAACACACACACACACACACACACACACGCAGACACACACAGACACAGACACACACAGACAGACAGACACAGACACACACACACACACACACACACACACACACATACACAGACACACACACGCAGACACACACAAACACAC
>JAYMFT010242108.1:0-11034 GCA_038088735.1 Panulirus argus | reverse complement strand
ATATATATATATATATATATATATATATATATATATATATATATATATGCATGTATGTATGTATGTATGTATGTATGTATGTATGTATATGAAAAAAGTACACAAGTAGCGAGTGTATACAAGATGCAGGTAAAACCACAAGGAAAAGAAAAATACAAGATATTAAGCGCTTTCGTATATTTCCTTGTCAAGACTGGGTAGAAAGCAAACATCAGCATCCTGGGCTTAGGAGGGGAACATGAGAGAGACAGAAGTGGTGGTCCAGCGCTTCCTCGTCATCATTCTTCCCAAACACTCAAACGGAAGTATCTTCCAGGTCGGTGGCTGTTCCTCACATTCTGTTTGCTGTGATCTGAAGCCTCGTCTCTATCTCAGAGAAGGAAATCTTTGCATGTCAAGATATCAACACGACTGTTTGACGCCTCATGAACCTTCAGTCTCCAGCACTTGAAGCGGCTTGAAAAATGTCTTCCAAGCAACGCGCGTCTCCACCAACTCTCCCGTCTCCACAAATCCAAGAGCTTTCCTCGACTGTCTAAAGTCCTGCCACAAGGAGTCTATCATTCTCGTACCATCAGGATGAGTTTCCTCCACACGGAGGACTTCGGCAGACACCATAACGAGCGGTTGAAACCGTCCCTTTCACGCGTCGGGAAAACTCGCTGGAGAAACGCCCCTGTCGTCATCCACTTCCTGCAGACGCTGGCGTGCAATGGGATATATGCGGCTGCAAGAGCGCTCGTGTCATCTTCCGCTGAACAGCCCGCCCAGTATCCTCCGGCGAGGAGCATTCTGTTTTCTTCTTCTTACTAGTGCGAATAGGAAACGGCTTTCAGATATGGTGGCCAGTTGCGAGTGAAGGAGCGCTTTCTCCACATATGGCTTGGCGATTTTACTTTATGCAAGAGTAATATTCTCTTCTGCCTTGTCGTCAGTTCGTTCACCCAGACGGTTATCGAGGCTTGGTCTCTTGTCGAACGTCACATACAACGATTACAGTTTTATCATACGTCTTTTCTATTCATGTAATAAAGTGTATCACATGTGCCGTATGACGGTACAGCATACCATAGGCTCCGTGTGGTGGTGCAGCGTACCATAGGTTCTCTGGGGTGTTGCAGAGTACCACAGGACCCGTGAGATGGTACAACGTACCACAGACTCCTCTTGGTACCTTTCTCTGAGGTGTAAAGTTACTGAAATCTTCCATAAACACTTTCGGACCGTATATCACCGTGAACTAGACCTCGGGCAGATCTTACCCTCCCCTTTCTTAGGCCGGAGCGTCAGCCGCTAAAGCACTAACTAGACCATTGCGTCAGCCATGTGGTCACGCTCCACCTGTCCTAACTAAAGTGTCAGCACGTAAGTATCACCCTAGCACAAGCTGTCGATAATGGTTGTCAGTTGACCTCTGCCCTGGTCAGAATGTCAGTCCAAGAGGTCGCACACACCCTACCTTGGCCGTGGCGTCAGCGATGTCAGTCATAGCGTCACCCTGCACCCTACAGTAGCTGTAGTGTCAGCCATGGCGTCACCCTGCTCCTTACAGTAGCTGTAATGTCAGCCATAGCTTCACCCTGCCGTCTGTCTACCTTGGCTGTAGTGTCAGCCGTGGCTTCACCCTCCACCCTACCTTGGTTGTAGAGTCAGCCATGGCGTCACTCATCATCCTTTCATCCTACCTTTTTTCCCCCCCAAGTTCCCTCCCTCCTCACACCTCACCCTTGGACGGGGCAAGTCATTCCAGCAAACTTGATCATTACCCCCAACAGACCTCTCCTCCTCCTCCTCCCCCTGCAAATTGCATTAGTGTGTTTCCTGTTTATGAAGTCCCGAGCGAGAAATGAAGGCTGAGGTTTTTGCGCCGGGCTGGATGGAGATGGGATATATTTTCTGCTGGTCGCAACACACACATCCCCTCTTCGAGGCTCGTTGTGGGCCGGATGTCGCAAATAAATCCAATTTCTTGTTTTGACAGTTGAGGTGATAATGGCGGCGTTCTTTGTTACCCGTGAAATAAAACCGAAGATGATTCTTTGATGAGTACACGGCCAGGAACACGTCGGAAATGGGGCTCTGGGGTCAGGGGGACAACGCGAGGAACACCTGGTAAAGGAGTCGAGGTTCTGGGGGGGAATGGGCAGGTTCCTTTTGCTACCACCTTAGGTGCTCCCGTATGGTGGTGGACTGTGACCTCAGTTGTATCCACAGCGCTGTTAAGTAGACATCAAATGTAAAGTGTTGTGTGTGTGTGTGTGTGTGTGTGAGTGAGAGAGAGAGAGAGAGAGAGAGAGAGAGAGAGAGAGAGAGCTAACACAAACCGATGTAACAGACAGCTGAGAGTGAGTGAGTGAGTGACTGCCGTCAGAACTAAATTGAAGAACCAGAACACGATGCCTCCGGGCGTCAGATCCTGGGCAAGATATTCCACTAAGTCCGACCTTGAGATTCACAGTGGAAGAATATATATATGCCCAGTCGAGATTCACAGCGGAATATATACGTATATATATGCCCACGTAAACTCACTCTACTCCAGTTGGGTTTAATCTCCTTATGGCGTCGCGCTGTCACCACTTAGAAAGTGATGGCTTTGGATACGGCAGATTACAAGGGACATTTCAACATCAAAACCATGACGAAATTCAAAGCTGATATGACAACAGATCTGGGCTCCAGTTGGCTGGAAAGTGGACGGAGGAGGTTGTGTGAACAAGAAAGGCAGACAAGGATCGTACCTTACTCGTAATGTCAGTAATGATTGTGTTAGTGGAGGTGGCTCGTAGCCTCCTCCTCCCTCTCCCTCCCCAATATCCCGACAGAAAAAGCTGTCGTGCCTCCCTGGCAAATCAGGTAGTCAAGTCGACGGTCTATTAATGAAGTGAGTTGGATGTGTGTGTGTGTGTGTGTGTGGGTGTGTGTGAGTGGGTGGGTGGGTGTGTGTGTGTGTCTGACAGCTTCCTTGGAGGATCAAGTACTCATACAACGCAAAAGAAGATTTGCACTCGTGGGACGCCCATCTCTTTGCCTCCCTTGTCGCCCATACAATCTCCTGATATTCGCTGCTTTTCTTTTTCACTGCACCTTCACCTACCTTGCTTGTCCCATTCTCCCATTACTCTGTCACACACACACACACACACATACACACACACGCGAAAAAAAGAACTTTTGCACATATTTTTTGACTCTACTCGGTCTATCGTTATCCCCTCCTTCCCCACGCAGGTACTTGGTTTCTCCCAAGTCTTCAAGGACTGTTCCATGTTCCAGTGTCTTATCTATTCAGGAACTTTTAAAGCTGTAATCACTGCTCTTTTTGGACGTCTCTCTTCCAGTGTAGGCAAGTTCATAGACTGTCGTCCTGTCAGTGCAGCTTCGTTACCTTAAATCAAGCTAGGGGAAAAAAGAAATATCCTTACCTTCCTTTGGACCCTCTTCAGCAGATCTAAATGCCTCTTTAAGTAGTGTGGCCACAATAGCCCAAATTTGGGCGTGATTCACGTCTGTAAATATTTTTCTGAACAACTCGTCTATATACTTAAAGGTAATTTGTACATGCAGCAGTGTACGATTTGCTTCCCTGACAATTTTCCGGCTGCGGTTTTCTGGTGACAGAGTTGGTATTATGTCCATCCCCGAGTTTCCCTCACAGCTACACCCTTGTGCCTTCCTCCTTGCAAGAGGATACTCATAACCTGGCCTTTGCACCGTCAGTACTCTTCGTAAGTCTGTTCCTCAGGAGAATGGTGTTTACTGTAAATGAGCATAACTTTTTCTGTAAGCTGATAATTAGTTTGTGTAGTGTGAGTTTTCCAAAGCAGACATTTCAGTGATGCTGTGTACGTTTATTCCACTGTGGTTCAGGGTGGTTAGCCCTCAAAAGCTTACATCTACCCCACTGGCACTGTCCGCATCCATATATGAAGAAATTCTCTCGAAGCAGAAAGTTGTAAACGGAATAAAGGAAGAAGGAGAAGATTTAGAAGCGGAAAAATAAAGAATTCATCCATCAAGATATCAGCCAACTTGGATTACTTATTTGAAGAATGAATTTTGTCGATGAGAAGGGGGAAGAAGATGGGAGACAGGACAGAACCCTGAGGAACATCGCTGTTGATAGAGAAAGAGGAAGACGTAGGACGCAATAACAAAAATGGACTTAACAAATAGATAGAGGAAAGTCACAGATAACAATCAGCCAAATGAAAATCAAATGCGGTTAGTATGGTGATAAGAGCCCCATGCCAGACTCCTCACTATAATGAAAACATACCAGTGATCAACGAGAAGACTGTAAAACTAAATATGTTTTGGGATATGAGAGTTAAAGTTCTGGAGACAGCAGAATTTGCAAGGTTTAGAGTGGTCATCCTTCTTTGAGGTGGACTATACCAATGAACAATTCTAGGATGAAGGAAAAGTTCCGGGTTTTAGGGCAAAATGTAAAACAGTCAAAAGAGCATAATTCCAAGCTACCCGTCACACACTTTGGAAACAGGAGAAGGAATGCCATCTGGTTTATACACCTTGCATGTTTCCAAAGCGCTTTAGTCTCAAGTTTGTCCAATAAGCGTTGGGGAATGATATACTTTACTGGTGATTAGAGGGAACGGGTGGAGGAGAAGGTGGGGTAAGTAAGGATACTCGTATATCGGAAAAGAGTGTAACAACGGTGGAAAGAAATAGAAAATGGAGAGATTATTATTGGAGGCAGACATAACCCAGATTAGTTTATCGTCTCCAACACCCAGTCTCTTCCCATATCTCTTCCTCAAATCTATCACAGTTTTTCCCATCCTCTTTGATGGCTCTTTGAATCCACGTTAACACACTAGACATACTTAGCATCACCGTAACATCTCATCTGTCACTGAAACAAGACAGTGTCTGCCATACTTACCATGCCTACCGCACATGCTTACCATCCCTGTCATACCTGTCATCTTAACCGTCAGGAGGCCTACCATACACTCAAACCATGGTCGCCGTCATGTCTGTCATACATGTCATGTCAACCATACGTCTTCTTCTGCTCCGTATATGCTTATATATCATTCCCCGTCATTCCCTAAGCACACCCTAAGTGTTCACCATCCCCGCAGTGCCTACCAGAACCTTCATGTCTACCAAGACTACCATGCGTACCGCACCTATCAAGTCTACCATACCCACAGCGGATACCATGTCTCAGCTACCATGACGTCTGCCATACTTGGTCTGTATAGCAGCCACGGTTGTCATGGTCGTATTTACCGTGGGCTACGGACCTCCCGTGGTCTCTTGTGATCTCAGCACCTCTCGAAGTCTCCCTGTCTGTCACGACACGCTGTGGCCTCCGTGCCTTCAGTGGCCTCCGAGATCCCGTGCCATCAACGCTTGCCGTGGCCTCCATGCCTGGCGGGCCCTCTGTGCCTCCAGCGGCCTCCGTAATGCTGTGGACTTACCACGTTTTTTTTTTTTGACGTGGCCTTAGTGTGCCTCCCGCGGCCTCCCTGCCTGTCACGGCCAGCCGTGGCCTCCGTGTCCCCCTCATCACCCACGTAACAAGCTCTGTAGCGCCATGAAGGAAAATTACCCCTCTAGGAAATTGCATCATAGCGGAGTGGTAATTTATACGTTATAGCGTGAGTTATGATTAGGTGTTTCTTGTTGCTGTACCTGTTGGCCTGACCAGCCTGCCTAGACTCGGCCAGCCCGACCAGCCAACCCGACCAGACCGACCAGACCGCCTTCACCCACACTAGCCCCGTTAGACAGACGAACACAGACACAGACATATAGACAGACCAGCCGTGTCTGACTATCTAGACAAGCCTGCCCAGGCCTCCCGGGGCCAGACCGGTTAGAAAGATAAGCCCGGAATAGACCGACCAGACCGACCAGCCCGACCAGCCCAGTTTCAATGGCCTATAAGATCAGCACATTCAACCAGATTAGACAAGGAAAGCGAAACTAGTCATGTCATCCCTACCAGCCAAACTATACTAGCACTTAGACCAGTTTTGCCTACCCCGACCAGACCAGCCGGCTAGACCAACCCACTTAAAATACCAGTCTGGCTAACCCAGCCAGACCAGCCCTGCCAGACCTGCCCAATCAGTCCATCTAACCCGACCAATCCAACTGCTCCAGTCCCGAGTAATCCGGTAAGTCCAATCATCCCGACAGGACCAATCATCCCGACTAGTTCGACTCCCACCGAAAAAGAAAAAAATAGCCCAGATAGTCCGACTGGGTCGACCAGCTATCCCGTATTCCGACTAACAAACTAGACCATCTGAACATTCCCGCTAGCCATCAGTTAGATGGAAGATTTCAATCAGAGTCGACCAGCCCGACCCAGCAAACTGCTTCGACCAGACACAAACCAGTGCTATCAGATCGCCCAACATGACTAATCCAATCAGCTGAATGTCTGATTCAAGCAAATCAAATTCGGTAACCTAAACAGCTTGATTAAACTAACTTAACTAACTCACCTGACTCAGCCGTACCAGCTAGACTGGCCCTAAACCAACTTTGCTTAGAAAAAATACAGACGAACGGACAGAGAAATAAAAGCCAATCCCACAAATCAGATATTGAGTTATCATAATTTCATTTCAGCTCGGGTAAAAATACTTTGATTACGTTTACTTTCTATCCCTGACTGCCCCTCCCACACTAAGCCAGCTTTCCCTTGGAAGCGACTCTCTCCAATCAAACCTCTTCCGTTCCCCCAACCCGTCTGGTGTCGGCCGTCAGCACAAAGATAAGACCTGACATCCTTAGGTGTGCGATCGTCTGAGTCAAATAATTGTTTATCATGTCTTTAACATATGAAGGGATAAGGTAATCTAAATAGTTCCAACTTTCGATTATAAAATTACTTTTCTAGTTTCACTTA
Organism: Panulirus argus; assembly: GCA_038088735.1. Classification (NCBI taxonomy): domain Eukaryota; kingdom Metazoa; phylum Arthropoda; class Malacostraca; order Decapoda; family Palinuridae; genus Panulirus; species Panulirus argus. Next base: position 4,142 of record JAYMFT010242108.1, on the reverse strand, counting down.
GACTTCCAAACGCCAGGTCTAGATTTTCTATGTCTGTGTAGTTTAACGTTTTTATGTCATAGATAGTTATTTACCTTAGATTTCACATTTAACTGTGTGGCTGTAAGATTAACACTGTATGCGATGGGAAATGGAAAGCTAGGAACGAGTATTCATTGACAGCCTGTGTTTAGCGAGTCATAATGGTGTTCAGTGTTAATGGGCTGAACTCACACCCTTTCTTTGACAATGTTTAATACAAATCTTTTATTTCTTATTTCCTCACCTTACTGTAGCTGAGTACGACTCATACTGAAAGTCCTTCTTCCAAACTCTACGGTGTTTGCACAGTTCTCCGCACTCTCCTCAATTGTGACGCCTCTCTCACACGCGCTTATTCGTGATACCCTTCTCTCACAGGGTATCTGTTACACCACACTCACACACGCACTCTTGTGACATCCCTCTAACACTCACTCGCTTGGTACGCGCTTCCAACGCACTTATACTCGTCACGGACATTTCACTCGCACTTACTCACTCGCTCTCTCTGTTTTTCACCCCTACGGTGGTAAAGTCATCCCAAACCCCTGTCACACCCGAGCATTATAACAACAACAACTTATAAACTACGAAGCTAACTTCACAGCGTACCTGGCGTTCTCTCAGACTGCCACGCACCAGGATTTTGGTCACGCTACATTCATAAATCCAGCGATTTGTAACGAGCCCATGTAAGTAAGATTTGATATATGGACTCACGGGCTAAAAGAGCGTGATGGAGACAAATGGCAATAGGTGAAATGAGCCGTGCTCCGGAGGAGAGGGATAAGTCGAGCATCGCTGCACGGACGTGTATATATATATATATAGGGGGTCGCTCAACTGAGATCGCCGTACATCATGTGAACGTAGCGTGTGGGATATTTACGACCCGGCCGCTGACATCAGAAATCATATGGCGATGGTCAACGGCGCTTGGCTGACCAACCACAAGGGCCTCTCCTCTCTCTCCTCTCTCTCTCTCTCTTATGACATCAGGGCTCGAGGCTAAACTACCTCACGTACCTTCACCGAGTGTTCGATAACTTCTCATTAATGAGGAGTAATGTTGCTTCAACGGCCTCATTTCTTCGTTTGTGGTTCTCAGTATCCCTCGCGTGGTCCTGGTTGAATGTTATGGTGTAGTTGCTCCAGCAGAGCGTTCCTCTAAGCTGCTGTTTCTTGAGTTAGATACAAAGCAGCGCAGTGGAACGCAAACAGTAACAGACCGGTGGGTCTCCGCGAGCCTATCTGTGATAACGGACGAGATCGGAAACCAGTCGATCAGTCAGGTAGAAGTATAGAAAATATACATATGTTTCGAAGGAAGAAAAACTGTGGTAGACTCTTCAGGTATCTAAAGTGGCGAAAATAAGGTTAGTCGTGTTTCTGAAGTAAAACATTTTTCAAGTCTATCGTTTAACTTATCTATGGCACCGTTTTCAACCACTCTTAACTGGCGAATCATGTCATATCTTCAACAATTCATTGAGAAGAATTAATACCTCGCCTCATTTGAGGTTAAACGTTTGCCCACGAGTTTGACCCCCTTCACTAAGAGCGAAATCAGGCGAATCTACTCTTTAAGTAGCTTGTTAGATCGAGAACATCGAAGTCATTTATAATTTTGAATACCCGTGTTAGATGGCCTCTCACCCTTCTCTTTTCTAAGCTAAATAGTTTCAGATCTTTTAATCGACTCCCAGAGGATTTTGTTTTTCTCTCTCCGTTCAGGAATCGTCTTGACAGCTCGCCTCTCTTTGCTTTTTGCATTCTACCTATGCCTTTTTTCCACGGAGTGTGACCAAAACCGAACACAATGTTCAAGGTAAGGATGCACTAATGACTCGCAAAGAGTAAAGATAATTTCTCTGCCCTACCGGTGAATCCATGAAATTTGTTCCCTCTTTTTACTGCTTCTGTGCGTTATTTACTTGACTTTAGATCACTAGTGATTATTATACCCAAGTCTTCTTCTTCTTCATCTGTCTTTCCTAACTGAACATAATTCATACTGAAGCTTGCCTCCTCCTTTTACTGCCGGTATGTAATTCTTTGCGAATGTCGATATTAGAATTCATTTGCCATGATCATGAGTGCACAGTCCATCAGTTTGTTTATGTAAGTTTAAAGCAGCAGATGTTCATTTTCCATTGCAGCTTTATTTCCCAACTTAACACCGTCTGCGAATATTGATTACTAGTATCACTGATAGTATATGAGAGAGAGAAACCGGTCCCAAGATTGATCCCAGTGGCACACCACTTGTTACGGCTACCCAATTACAGGCTGAGCCGTTAATCAATACTCGATCTTGGAAGTTTAACATTTAAAATCATACGTTGAGAGCTACTACATGCCCCTTTTGCTAGGCTTGAGCGCAACGGTACAACTATTGAGCACTACAGTTATATTGATATTGATAATGGACTGCGTTGTGAGATATCGAAGTTCGCGAACGGTACTGAGTTGGGAAATAGATCTACGGCATCGACTGAATGTTTCCAAACCGATGGACTGGGCTCACAGGTGGCAAAAGAATCTTAACATGAATAAGTACGAAGGTATCCTAAAGCTTTACAAGTCATCCTCATTCAAGAATCTCTATGTCTTTCTACTTCTATCACGCTAATCCATGAATTTCTGTTCTCTTTCACTGCCAGGAACAGACTCGTGAGGACCCAATGGTCAGTTGCTGTTCAAACTCATTTGTGTTCTTTTGTATTCTCTTGGGTATGATGGCGTGACCTTTGACCTAATCCTTAAGTGCCAGGTCAAAGGTCACACCGTCATACTCATGGGTTGATTCAAGGTTCGTGCTCAGTGCTCGTGCACACCGTCGTGCTCGAGGGGTGAACACCTTCAGGACTCCGCCCGAAGTGCATGCAAGACCTTCGAGAGTAGAACCTTCAGACGTACTCGTGAGAGTTGAGCCCTCCCTAGACCTGCGTCATCATACTCCTACCTTATGGAAACACAGTGAAGGCTGCACTTACAGTAGTATACCTCGACTGTCACGGCTAGAGAGGTGATTCTTGGGATTTACGCCAGAAGAACTACACTTCGACGCAGCTACACTCTGAGGTGTAACTTTGACATCATACTTCGAGGCATAAGCCTAGAGAGTCATTCTCCACCAGTTTCTTAAAAGGCCTATAACTATCATAGCCTCATTAGAGACTATCGCATGACTATATTCTCAAAGAAAATCTTTGATGACAAGATTCTAAGAGGTACTAGTGAGAGCTACTGCTGACATCTACCCCACTGAAGGATTTGAAGCTCCGAAACCCCGCCTTGAGTGCTGCTGCTTGGGAGTTGCACTGTAAAATCTGCAACTCATGATCTATATAACGCTACTAGTTACACTACAAAAGCCACATCTTGGAAGTTACGGTTTTACACCTTAGAAGCTACATCATCAGAGTCCCAGACTCAAGAAGAACGCCTATACAAGATACTTAGATTTAGCTTTAACTTGAAACAAATAACCTAAGTTGCTCTGGCTGAGAAGTTACCGCCTGAGAAGTATTATTTAAGATTTACATCTTGAGTGCCGAGAGTTAAGAACGTATAACACTACACCTTTAAATACACTGATGCGCCTTCCGACCTGCCTCTTTCATTGCCAGTTCCATTACAGCTTCACCTTGACAGACACAACCTGGGAGTCGTGTCCTGAGGGCTGTAACCTGAGTACCACACCTTCATATCTACTCCTGAAGAACCACACCTTGGAACTACAAGACTCTCCTAAGTGCTGCATTCTTGAACCTACTCCTCGAGAACAACAACTCAGGAGCTGCACTTTCTGAGCAACAACTAGAGTCAGTGGAGGTCGTGAGGGGGCGTCAGCACTTCCGACGTTGCCCAAAGGCAGGGCGATTACCACGGCCATTGTCGAGTGATAATTGGCAGCCGATTGGTTAGAGGGTGTAAGAACCACTGCGTCAGACACACTATACAATTACACGAATCGAAACGTCCACAACACGACACCTCGAAGACGACTGGAAGAGTAATCGAAGCGTAAGCAACATGGAGCGACAGTGACGACCGGTGAGAGAGAAATATATATATATATATATATATATATATATATATATATATAGAGAGAGAGA
>JAYMFT010242097.1:0-11034 GCA_038088735.1 Panulirus argus | reverse complement strand
TATATATATATATATATATATATATATATATATATATATATATATATATATATATATATATATATATATAATGATCACACTAGCCCGTGATAGTTCTATGAAGGGATGATCATACTTCAGTAGGAATTCAGATAATTTAGTTTTTTGAAACTTTACAATACACTGCATGTTTCACGGAAAAAATCCGCCCCATCAGTCGAAAACAATTCACAACGTTTCAACTCCTAACACAAGCACACGGACCTGTGGACCCTCTTACCTCCATGTGCAGAGCACAAAGAGAAAGCATCGCTACGCAAACACTGTAATTACAGGCTTACGCCAACCAGAAAACGCAGTTATGCCATGAACGCAAAAAAACCGTGTCTACGGAACTGGATACCTTAAGAATAAAGTCACGACATCGACCGCAATATAAGTTCTTGAAGGAGTAAGCAAGACGGACACTGAACGGCTAGGCTAAGGCTGGCAACAGTTGGCTCATCCGTGTTTTACAGCCTCGCCTACTTCGCCCTAACTTCTAATTATGCCGAATAAAAGATATAATAACCCGGCATCTCTTGCTGCACATGACTTCATCGGCTGAAAATAACTTTCGACTTCAAATAGTTAAAATTAAGTGAGCAAAATGTTGCCACTTGGTGTTCAATACATTAGCAACGTCCTTAGGTTTTCTTTGAAAAAAAGAAAATCGATACCGTTCCTTGGCAATGAACATCAGGTCATCTTCCTAACCGGAATTCCTTTATCTGTTTCGTAGAAAAAATACAAATACATATGTATCGCTAATTCCAATAAATCAATTCCGTCAATGTTGCAGTTTTACATGGCTAGAATTACGGAGGCTTAACTGCCACTACATTACACTGAATTAATGCTGTATACAGCCAATATTAGAATCTATTCAATAATTTCCTTCACACATTAAATCAATACAAAATGACAGAGTAAAATAAAAATAAAGGTAAATACTATGGTAAGGTAAGTACATGTGATTTATTAAAAGTAAAGCTGATCAAAACGACTCTGAGAGCAAACTATGAAATATCGTAAGATTCTAAAGGACCAAGTCCAATCAGTCAATGGAATATTTAAGTAACATTAGCCCAAACCCACGCGAACTATTTGAAAATAACATCATAATAAAAATGTACTTACTAGCTAGCGACCTGACTCCTTCATCTACACGACTGATATTCAAATCTTTTGGTATGGATGGTGTTTTAGGCAACAACAAAATTATTGGCATTTTTTAGAATATGAAAATGTCTATGTTTGCACATGTTTCAGGTAAGAGTTTATAACTTTTTAGTAAAGTTGCTCCTCTTCGCGTTCAGGTAAGGAGATAATGTGTATGGAGCATTAATAATCAATGCCAGAAGTGTGTAGCCACATACAACTGATAGTATTGTAATGCAGACATCTCAGCGTATCGTGGATGGGTCCCTCTTCTCTAGCCAGTAAAACTTTCGAATTCTGAAAGAATTATCGTGATCGAGCAGCATGTGCTTGCGTGTTAGTGGTCGTGTGCGTGTCTTCGGGGGCGGGAGTCGAGTTTATAAATATTAACATCGTGACTGGCGTGTGCGGGCAGAGGTATGGTAGGTCGTGGGAGGATCATGACAGTAACTGACCCCGCCACAGTCAAACGCTCATCTCTCCACAGGTCCAGCTTAAACATACGTACTTACCCACGGGCTGAGCTCGACGGACTCACTCGCAAACGCAAATGTACACACACAGTCATGGTCTTAAACAAGTGGTTACTTTATTACCTTGTTTTATATATATATATATATATATATATATATATATATATATATATATATACCCCACAACTCGGGATGTGTCCAAACTGACGGACTGGGTCGGTGGTCGATCAAGTTGTTAGAAGCTGCGGCACGCAGGCCCAAGTTACCACTACAGCCTGACCACTTTGGTACACTTAGTAAACACTTCATCCAGGGTCTTCCTAAATTTCTCCACAGTGCCTCCCATTGTGCTTCTGATGACTGTAGGCAAAATGTTGGATACTAATGGGCCCCGGATGCTCAGGGAAATCTCTTTTTGTATTTACCGCCCTCCCTTTTAGATTTTTTGGGAAATAATTCGGTAATCTATGTATGTCGCGCCAACAAGGAATTCTTCTAGAGCGTGGGTTATGGACCATGCCTTCTAAGATTTTTCTCAGTGCATATAATAATATACCAATCCCACTGAACGCTTTCTAACTGAATTTCGTAATGTTGGTACACAGCGGTGTTCTGCTCGTGAAAGCCCTAGCGCCCTGAAGAGCATCATCAGTGGTCTTTCCTTCCCCTGTCTTGACTGTAGGCTCCCAAGATACACCATCTTTTTGGAAGAGGTAAATGCCTTTTTTGTTTTTTTTTGTCGAAGGTAAGGTCGTCATATGACGGTTATTTATGTCCATCCGGTATTCTAAACTGCTCTTAATTTCTTCATTCTCCCCACTTCTGAGCTTAAACTTATCCAAGTGGATATATACATATATTCCTTTTTCATATTCTCTCCATTTTCCCTTGCATCCAGGAAGGACCACAACTGGGGCATTTCTGCCCGTGCTATACCGGCTGCAATAAAAACTGAAAATAAATAAATCTTAGAAACCAAATTACCGTATGAGTAACACAACACAGATGCGTCCAGCGGGACGATGCACAGTACGAGATATCTCGAAAAAGAATAATACTGTGAACTGTAATTGAAATTCCCAAGGAATAAAGATAAACCATAAAATTTCTTGAAAATGATAGGGAGGGACCTGGACCTGTTCCTCAGTTCTGAGGTCGTGCGCTATGCTGTGGCGCAGAGGGCAAGACTAGGCACTGACAACACGTTCGACTTCGGGAGTTGGTGGCGAGCTTTGATCGATATGGTCGGATCTAGTCACTTGGTCAGTTAAAGGCCCTGGACTGGCTGACCTAACTGCACCCAGGATGCAAAGGAATGCCAACAGCAACAGATTACTAGATCACCTTAAAGATGAAGCCACTTTTAACATCAGGTGTCACGACTCCCACTAATTCTACCACTTTCCACAAACGGTACCTCTTCTCGCCACCATTAAAGTCACTTCTTCCCAACTGTATTACCACTTCTTATTAATAAGGTATTCCACCAATAATGCCACCTCCCAACTAAAAATGCCACTCCTCACGTTCAAATAATGCAGGTTTCCACAAAAGACCTAATATCTGGTTTGAAACGTGCGAGTAGTTCCTTAAAATTTCTTTGTCGTGAAACCGATTAATCAGTGCTTTATATTAATCTATAAGCATTGATTAATAATAATATTCATTAAACAGGTTAGTTAGAATCAGAGTTGGATTATTATCATGTTTGGCTGACCTCTACAATTTTCTGTCACCATATATTCAAAACTTCTAATATGCTCCTGATGCCATACAACCCTGGTATACATTAAAGTCTTTCATCCAACTGCGAAAAAAAGGTTTATATGATCCATGATTATCACTCACACACGAAATAAATACACCCAACATATCGCACACACACACACACAAACAGTGCTCTGGACAAGACATCTAAATACTCCATCGTGTATGCCAACAGAGTCGTAAATTCTAGTTGGGAGAGGAAGATACGAATCATCGCTGCAGTAGGTTCAGGGGGAATGAATGTTGGGTGCCTGCGGCGGTAAACACACGCTGCAGGCGGGGTGTGGGAAGATCACGAACCCACATTACAGTCAAGAGTTCCATGACCGGTCGGTCGCGCCTGGTTTTTAAGCGCCTTGTGGCTTATGTTCTGTTTTTCCCTCAGGATTCTTTCCTCCTTTGTTCGTATTACTCGGGGATCTTAAAAAATGGCTTTTACTCTGTCTGGATCTTCGCATGCCTTACACTAGTCACGTTTCCGAGGCTCTCCTACCCCGACAGTTCGGTCTGCGATGGTGTTGTATTTCTTCGTCTGTCACCGGAAAGCTTTATTCTTAGGCCTGTAGTGTATGAGCTTCTCGTTGTCATGTAAGACACCCACGCCTAACTCGACCCCTGCCAACAGAATTACTGCTCTAGTCATTACCGTGATCCATGATCAAATTTGCTTTCACATTTTTCAATAGTTCCTTTTTCAGTCACTCACTAACACCACATATTATAACTTTATAACCATTACATTGACTTGTAATGAGCTGTTTTAATCACTTAGCTCACTACAGCAGATATAGTAATTAAGACACCTATCTATAGACCCTCCCCCACTGTTTATCTACAGTTTATACAGTTTATGTGTACATTAATCATATTCCCTAAGGGCCTGCCTGGCTTGGCCAGCCACCCTCCCTCGGAAGGGTAATCTACCAGCAGACCAAAGCATTCCATCATCCCAGCACATGAAAAATTATGATCACTCTCAGAAGAATTCTGTGATGGCTCACGAATCTGATTAAAACTCAGATCTGCAACGCAAAGAGAAAATTACTGTTCGCAGATTTAGAAATCAAGAAAAGTTGTAGGGACCAATCGGTTACTTTCCTTGTGCCAACTCATGAATACATCGCTTCATCGTGTTTGCTACGAGTCTATACGAGTTACTCCATCAGTGAGAGCAATGAAAACACGTACATGAGCTGGATGGACGCGCAACGTGCAGCAAGTACACTACAGACTGGCGCCATTAACTGTTTATATTGTAGGTGTTGACTGAAGTACAGCAGGACGTACACACACACCAAACTGTATAATGGGTGTATTAAACAGTTTATAACAGGTGGCAAGGTATATACGGAGTAGTATACAGTCGTGTTGAGAAATGGGTGGGAGGGAAGGCGCGGTGTTAGCCTAACCTAGTACGGAAAGGCACGGTATTACACGCGGCTTCTATTGCTAGGCTTAAATGGCGGCCCAGCTACGGACGGTAAATACAGTATTTTTCATTTTTTTTTTCTAAAGGCTGTCGACCTTCGGATGGTAAATACCGTATTTTTACTTTCTTCGAAAAAAAAAAAAAAAGAGGTCGCTACTTACTGTGACCAGGTCCTGCTTCCTCTCCAGATCTATACGTACCTGCAAGACAAGAGAAGAAGCCAGTGTTAAAAACGTGATATCAGACGATGTAATCGCTGACAACTTACCGTGGTTACATACCACTTGGAAAATATAACCACCACTTAGAATATTACCTTACTATAACTATGACCGAATATATAGATATAAACCGCTCCACGCCCACAGAATGGCAAGGCGTGCCGCTCATGCAACAAAATTCTACTCAGTCAGTTCTGGTCAGCAATATTCTAACTCCAGTAATTCTATTTTGAGAGTTGCTACACTTACTGGCCTCGAGCACATACAAGGATCAATGTTCCACAACATACTATCTATGGCTACAATACTACTACTACTACTAATAATAATAACAGTAACACGTTAAGAATTCTGTTCACAACTAATAAGGACAGACATTCTATATAAATTCCTTCATTATGAATCAGAGAAACGAACTTGTCATACAACGCCGTATCAGAGGGAAAGAATCATAGAGAATCAATAATATTATAAAGGAGTTTAAATGCTGTACTAACACTATAGTCTATTGGCAACCATTATAATCAAAAGTTTCGAAAAAGTATGTCGCCACATTGGTTTCAAACGTTACAATATACGCTGAAGACAAATCCAAGCGGTTCTACAGAAAACACAAAAGGATGGTGGTATTACATACATCATAAATCAAGCGGTTTATAACATGTGCTATGGGCTGTGTGAAACACTAGACCACCATTTAAAAGACTGTGAATGGAGGGCTTGAGAATACAAGACCTCGTACAGCAGGGCCAACCGGAATAAAAGCGACTGAGTGGGTGGCTGTTCACCGGACGGGAGACAATGAATGAATACTTGTGGGCAGAAAAGTAACCCGTGAATGGACGGTTGTGCAAGGGGGATAAATCTAATACGAGAAAGCTGTGCATTTACTGCAGAGCTCTGAGCAGACATCTAAACACAAAGAAAATAAAGAAGAAACACCTGTGAGGGGAAAGTGAACCAATGAACAGATGTGCACTGAACAAGATCCACGAATAAACAACTGTTCAAGGATAGTGAGCCCATGAAATGCAAGTTATGTACACCAAGTAATGAACACCAGTGCGAGGAATGTTAACCGGTAAATGCAAGTCGTGTATGGAATGTTATGCAATAAATGGAGTTGTGCATAGGAATGTTAACCGGTAAATGCAAGTCGTGTATGGAATGTTATGCAATAAATGGAGTTGTGCATCGAATGCAAACCCAAATGAATACAGCTGTCTATAGCGTGTAAACCAATAAATGTAGAAGTCCTTAAAACACACACCAGTTACGTGAAACAACATAACAATACAGTACACGCATGAAGGGCCTGAATCGTAAAACTGAATATTCTTTTAATTCAAAAATGTTACTTGTCTAAGTATACACAGACAAAGTACCTCACTGATAGCACAGATGGAGGGCGCGTGTTGCGTATGGGGAATGTTTGTGCGTGGGCGAACCCATATGGGGAGGTCCCAAACCAGGGCACTCGAGGGGCGGGGCGGCGCCACTGCCCGCAAGAGACTGACCAGCACAGACACACAAACAGACGCATACGCGGGACGATGCAGGAAGCGCCTCAAAGAGGGTCGGTAAGGAGGAGGAATAATGAGTGGAGCGGAGGGGCAGAAAATAAAGGAGAGGTGGAGTGGAAAGAGGTCGACGGAAGGAAAGGATGGAGAGTAGGGGAGACGTAGGGAAGTGATAAAGAGGGAAGGAGCTGAGGAGGGCAGATGGTGTGAGAGAAGAGCAGGAAAGGATCGACGAGGCTGAGGAGAGGGAACAGGATTAGCGAAGAGGGAGAGACTAAACCCCGTCATGACAGCAGGATAAGGCGCGCATCTACGACACCCCCACATTCCTCGCTGGTCTGGTAAGCCTGCGAAAGTAATCAAGATTTCATCGCTCCATTCAAAAGACGAATTAAGCGTCTTTAAACTCTAACGTTACAAATGGGTATTAAAACATTTTCTTAATTCCTTGTGTTTCATTTTGCTGGTAAGGATGGCGTTCAAGCCAGCTTAAGACGATATTCCGCTGTCAATGATTACTAGATTGATCCCAGATACCACATTAAGAGCTTGGCTTTCGAAGATACTAAAATAATCTTTCCCAAAGCTTTTCTTTATGTTTTATTCGGATCAACTGTGTGTCACGAAAAAGCATAACAATTACTTGCATGGCAGACAGACGACAGAGCTCCCCGCCACAATACATAACCTTCCTGTGAGAAACAGGACACGACACCAACATCCGACCACTTGCTAGATACAACCTCTTCAACTGGCGGGAAGAAAGACTACAGCCTCTACAACTGGGGAGAAGACGAAACCATCAGCTGTCTCCTCTTCCTAACCCGCACCCAATCAGCGTGAAGATATGGTACTAGGCTGCAGCCACTGCTGACCGAGAACCAAGTCAGCGACTAGCGCACTCCAGTCTGCCCTAAAGGTCAACTCCCGTTAGTCTATACTTCATAAATTTCACTGACGAGGCAGGGCTAAACAGTAACCCTGCATAAAGCAGCAGCTTCCCTCAGGTTCCACTGTCCAAGCTCTTCACTTGTAATCCGTGGTAGACAGGGCGATCGTTGGAGACGAGTGATCGCTAGATGCAGGTAACGACAATCGCAGGCTCAGACACCCGACCTATAAGGACGGGTGTCCACTACAAGGAGATAAACCCTACAAAGGAAGCTGCGATAGAGGCGCTGCCAATTAGGCGAGATAGCCAACACGGGGTAGGTTTGGAGGGCTACTGAGAAGCGAGCAGTAAGGTCGAGCAAGAGCGATATGAAGGAGACACGACATAGATAGATAGCATTAGCAGGGACGATCCTTGATCGCGGTGGTACCAGAGCCACGCCAAGGGTGGTATCGTCGTGCCCAAGGGTCGCACCGACGCCCAATGAAGAGGAGAATCCTGATCCGACGCTCCCCTGCTGCACTCATTGCGGGATAAACTAAGCCGCTGATGGCGGCAGGCTCTCGATACGCCGAAGCAGCCCGATGAGATAACAAGACTTAAGTTTACTTTCGCTCCAGCATGATGGAAGACCTACTCGAGTCTGCACACCCTTAATCTAGCCTGATTTGTCTGCTACACCTTTGAGCAATATTTCAATGGCCTTTCTAATATTGCGGAGGGAGAGCTTTCCAAGACATAATTATGAGTTATTTCTCATAGTCTTAATTCGAGTGATTCTGTTTTTCTAATAATGATTATACAGAAACTTATATCTAATTTAGAAACTGCTGGTTTCAAAGTTAATAATTTCAATATCCAGTTCATTAAGTCGTTTTTATAAATCATCAACAGACTAGACGTTACTAATCAATAGGTCGAGCACCTTAATCTTCGGGGTCGGTACAGTTTTGAAGCCAGCACGAGACTAGTCAAGCCCGTTGCTCTGTGCCTCGCCCCTTCGCAACACGGGTGACAAAATGTCCTCCACTAACACGCTATCGCGGCCTGGGGGGCGTACGTGTTCCCTCGTCGCGGATCATCCAAGAGTCGGCCACAATGGCCGTCATCAACTTGCACTTTAAAGCTTGCTCATAAACTTACAATCTTGATCGCTACGGCGGCGTAAACCACTGCAAGCGCACAAGAACTCGCTGGCCAACTTTTAAGCACAGAGTAACAGTTCAGAGGAACCGGGTCTACTGGTCCAAAAAATGTGAGTTCTAAAAAAGAAAGACGAACACAGACCTCAACTGATAAGGTCTGGTGCAACAGAGTCTAGCAAACTTTATTTTACTGATAGTTCATAATGCATTTCGATAAAGATCTCTCTGTCTCTCTTACATGAGAATAACTTTCAAATTCCTCAATAGATATGAGAGTCGACATTATCACTCAGTTTCCTAACACTCAAAAAGAACTGAATCACACGAGTGAAGTACCACAAACTTAAGAAAAGTGAAGATTCTGAAAAGACGAGTAAGAAATACGACAGCAATCGAGTAGTGGACTAATACAACGAACTACGTGAAAAAAAGGCGTGCAAAATTCAAGATTGTATGGTAGAAGAAAGAGATTAAGAGAGATAAGGCAGCACGAGTGTAGAGCTCCCTCCCTCCCTGGGTGCATAGGCTGGTAGTTAAAATTGGTAGTCATACAAACACACATACGATTTCCGTGAGAATCGTGAGCCAGACGGCCAGGACGAGACTAGACGGTCGGAGGGCGGTCATCAGCGGGTCACACAGAGGTCACGCGTCGTCTGGATCGTGTGGGCGGTGGGAGGGGATGCGTTGGCGGGTAAAGGGGAGTTGGGGCAAGGGGGGAGGGGGTGTGTGCGAGGGCGGGAAGGGTGTGTGGGTGGGGAGGAGGTAGTAGGGATAGGGGAGGCGCGAGAGGGGTCACATTTCTGAAAGGTCGTGAAGTGGAACGAAAGAGGAGTGCCCTTGGGAGTGGTGCAAGTGGTGCAGCGGTGCTTGCATTGGTGGACTGGCTGGTGGAACGCGGCAGACAAGCCCCGTCGCGGTGGTGGTGGCAGAGTAGCTAGAGCTGGTAGGGAAGCCACATTAAGGTGTTAGCAGAGAAAGGGGAGTATGGAGTCCACGTCAAGATGATGGTGGAAGAGTAGAGGGGGGTATGTAAGCCAAGTCAAGGTGGTGGTAGATGAGTTATGGAGGCCACGTCAAGGAGGTGGTAGCAGAGAAGAGGGGATATGGAAGCCACATCAAGGAGATGGTGGCAGGGTAGAGGGGGTATGGATGCAACGTCAAGGAGGTAGTGGCAGAATAGAGGAGGGTATGGAACCACGTTAAGGTAGTGGTGACAGAGTAGAGGGGCTTGTGAAGCCATGTCAAGCAGGTGGTGGCAGAATAGCGGGAGTACTGACACTGCGTCAAGGATGCGGTGGCAGAATTGAGGGAGGTATGGAGCCACGTTAATGTGGCGGTGGCAGAGTTGAGTGGGGTGTGAAGTCATGTTAAGTTGGTGGTGGTGGAAGAGGAACTGCCAAAAGCAAACTTCCTCTCGAAATACTACACATGGGCACGTTTTCAAGCCATTAAAATATCATTATTGACCCACAATCGTGGGTCATACAGAGAAGTTTGAACACCTGAAGTCTTAGTTATCAGGATGTTGGTAGCTGAGGGCACGTGGGTAGGGCAGCAGTAGCAGCAGCTTGGCCGGCCTCGAGCAAATATGGACACACACCCGGGCTAGCCTCAGGTGTGGGCTGCGGCCAGTAGATGGCAGTCGTGCTTCTCCACCTTCGCCCTATAACACTTAGTAGATGGCGCTTCCGTTACGCTACCTTCGTGCATCGTCATACAGGACCTTCGTCCAATACGCAAATGTTTTGTTACCTCCATGGAAAGCTTGAGACGCCATATTCATCTTCTTACAGTACCCCATAGATGGCGGGCACGTTTGAATACCGACGTGGAAACCGTGCATGTTCTGATACTACTTTACCAAGCCTCAGAGATGGTGCACACGTCTGGTTACCGCCTTGCAACGCATCATTGCTACGCCACCTTGCAACGACTCACAGAGAGCGCGCAGGTCTGTTTACCACCTTGAAACGCTTCATAGATGGCGCGCAGGTCTGTTTACCACCTTGAAACGCTTCATAGATGGCGCGCAGGTCTGTTTACCACCTTGCAACGCCTCGTAGATGGCGCGCACGTTTGGTGTTACCTCCGCCCGACACTCCATTCACTGGCCAGGATGAGTCAGCGTCCGGAGCACGACCCCCCGCGCCTTAGCCAATGCCCTCAGCCAAAGAATGAATGATTCCAGTGCCTGATGGAGGTATATACTGGTTCTGGTCTCCCAACTCGATGGTAAAGTTCACCTGACCCAATTTACTTCAATGTCAGCCAGCTCTTTATTTTTACCCTAATAACGATCATATTTAAAAGTTGTTCTTCAAGTGGGCACCGCGATATATATATATATATATATATATATATATATATATATATATATATATATTTTTTTTTTTTTTTTTTTTTTT
>JAYMFT010242086.1:0-11035 GCA_038088735.1 Panulirus argus | reverse complement strand
TCTCTCTCTCTCTCTCTCTCTCATCTCTTATCTCTTATCTCTCTCTCTCTACTATCTCTCTACTCACCGATACGTCGAAGCCAGTCAGACGCATGTCGAAGAACACCGGCCCCGAGAGATCTTTCTGAAAAGATTTAAGAGCAGAAATTAATGCCTCGGTGAGGAAGTCCCGGGGCTCTGGAATGTACATACAAGCAACAGCGGTAGGTCTAGTAGTAGTAGTAGTAGCAGTAGTAGTAGGGACAGTTGAAGTAATGTAGTAGTAGTAGTAGTAGTAGTGGGGATAATTGAAGTAATGTAGTAGTAGTAGCAGTAGTAGTAGTAGTAGCAGCAGCAGCAGTAGTATTAGTTGTAGTTGTAGTAGTAGCAGTAGCTGTGGTAGCCTTGCGCCGTTGCTAAACCTTAAGACGTGCCCTCAGGGTCTTCAATCCAACGACCCGTCTTCAGCCTCACGAGGTCTTGAGAGTCCTGAATAGGAACTCTCTACGAGAGCTCCCTGCTGCCCTCGTCTGTCCACCCGTCTACCAACCCCCACCTACCTGTCTAATATGGCCACTGGGGGCTGGAGGAAGAGGAAGAAGAAGAGGGGGAGGAGGAGGAAGAGGAGGAGGAGGAAGAAAAGGAGGAAGAAGAGGAGGAGGAGGAAGAAGAGGAGGGCGAATCCAAAGGGGGAAAAATGAGAGAGGGGTGTTTTGGGAGGGGGGGGTCCTCTTTCCCCCCCACTCCCCCCCCACCCCACCCCCCTTGGGGCACCTCGGGCCTTACTCACTCACCCTCTGGGAGATGACGACGCCGCCCCTGACGTTGGACTCGGGGGCGTCCGCGTTCGGCTCCAGCAGACAGCTGGCGTACATCCAGGGGTCCAGCTGTTGGCCTGAGGCGGGCTCCCGCCCCGGAATGAAGGCCAGTCCCGCCCTCGGCCGCATGAAAGGACGGGTGACGCGGTGGTCGTCGTCGTCTTCGTCTTCGTCTTCGTCGTCGTCTTCGTCGTCGTCGTGCCTGGTGACGTGGTGGTGCACGTGGTCGTGGTGGTCGTGGTGGTCGTGGTGGTCGTGGTCATGTACGTGGTGGTCGTGGTGGTCGTGGTGGTCGTGGTCATGTACGTGGTGGTCGTCGTGGTCGTGGTGGTCGTGGTGGTCGTGGTGGTGGTGGCCATGCCCATGGTCATGCCCGTGGTGATCATCATCTTCGAGCGAGTGGAGGCCGTGTCGGTCGTGATCGTCTGGCTCGTGGTCCAAGTGGTCGTGGTCGTCCTGGTGGGAGAGAAAGGACGAAGAGGCGTCGTTAGTACGACTACACGTCGTTCTAAAGGCGTTATGCAAGCATAACGAAGAAGACTATAATCATCACCCGTATGGCTCGCTGGTGCTTAAAGTGAGAGAGGGGAGGGGGGGGGTTGGAGTCTTTCCCCCCCTCTCTCTCTCTCTCACACATTCTCTCTCTCTCTCTCTCTCTCTCTCTCTCACATTCTCTCTCTCTCTCTCTCCTCCCGGCTGCCAGAGGCACCCACGGGGCACGTGCCTGCGGCAGAAGTCGCACGGGGCGATGACATTTAACGGACTCGTCTTGCCGCAAGCGGCGTCGCCGCTTTCTCGGACCCCCTTCAGGAATCCTATTCCATCTCTATTTAGCTGCAAACATGATCGCGTTGCTCTGCGGGAACGCCTCATCATTCATCCCCTTGAGCACACGTAAGCACGCCCCTTGAGCACGTAGTTAAGGATCTTTGGGCACGACGGCACGTGCGACCTTTGGAAACGACGGGACGACACACACTTTTTGAGGACGACGGCACCTTCGGCCGGTGACCCAGCGAGGGTCAGTTTTAAAGGCCGGGCTGTGGTTAGCCAAGCCCAGGCAAGGGTCGTGCGGTCGTGCTTAGAGGTAGGGGGGTAGGGGGGGTGTCGTTCCGTCGTTCTCAAGGAGTCAGTGTGTGTCTGTGTGTGTGTGTGTGTGTGTGGTTGGGGAGGTCAGTTCTAAACGACTTACTTCGTGGCTGTGGTGGTGGTGGTGGTGGTGGTGGTGGTCCTCTCCGGGGTCGTCCAGGTGCTGCGACGGGTCGTGGTCGTGGTCGTAGCGGGAGTGGCCGTGGGCGGTCTCCAAGTGGCTGCAGGAGGAGACAGCGAGACGGGTGAGGGAGAGACAAAACACCGTTTGTTGGTGATGGCGTAGGTGGTAGTAGTGGTGGAGAGGGAGAGAGACTACCGATGGTGGTGATGTTGGTGTTGGTGGTGATGGGGAGAACGGTGTTGGTGTTGGTGATGGTGGGGAGAGTGGTGGTGGTGGTGGTGGTGGTGACGGAGTGGCGGTGAACGAGAGAGACACACTGGTGTTGGTGATAGTGGTGGTGTCGGTGGTGTCACCCAGCCAAAGGAGGGGGGCGTGTGTGTGTGTGTGTGTGTGTGTTGGGAGAGAGAGAGAGAGAGAGAGAGAGAGAGACGACGACGACGACGGTCCTACTCACTCTAGCAGGTCCTTGCTGTGGTGCGCGTTGTGGTTCTCGTGGGGACGGACATCGTGGTGTACCCGGTGTTCGTGAAGCAGGATTCCAATCTCCTCCAGAATCTGCAGCGCAACACGAATATTAGATACTTAATAAATAAATATATATATATATATATATATCCATCCTTGGGGATAGGGGAGAAAGAATACTTCCCACATATTCCCTGCGTGTCGTAAAAGGCGACTAATAGGGGTGGGAGCCGTGGGGGGTTGGAAATCCTCCCCTCCTGTTTTCTTACTTTTCCAAAAGAAAGAACAGGGAAGAGGGCCAGGTGAGGATCATTTTCCCTCTAAGGCTCAGTCCTCTGTTCTTAACGCTACCTCGCTAACGCGGGAAATGGCGAATACATATGGAAAAAAATACATATATATATAATTATGATTATCATTTATCATAATACTTGATCGCCTTTACCCGCGTTAGCGAGGTAGCGCCAGGACACAGAGGAAGAAAGACCATCCACTCATATACACACATACATACATACACGCACATACACGTACATATACATATCAACATATATATACATACATACATACATACACATTCACATACGTATACACACGTGTACATATTCATACTAGCTCGCCTTCATCCATTTACGGCGCCACCCCGCCCCACAGGAAACAGAACCGCCATCCCCTGCGTCAGCGAGGTAGCGCCAGGAAACAGACGAAGGAACTGGAAACCTAAGTTGGGCCATGTACGACGACGAGGTCGTCGTGTCACCCTTCGGTGTACGCGTGTTTGTGTGTGTGTGTGTGTGTGTGTGACTGTCGTGGAAGAGTGGGGGGTGGTGTCGTTCACACCCCCCCTAGTCATGCATTGTCGTTTTATATTTCTTAAACCAATCACAATCGCGAGGTTGTCGTGGAGGAAGAGGAGGAGAGGGAAGTCGTCGTCGTCGTCGTCCCTCCACCCCTTACCTCGAGACTTGGGGAAAGGGGGGGGAAGGGAGGGGGGAGGATGGCCGGGAGGGAGGGGGGTGGAGGATGGCCCCCCTCAACAACAACGACGACAAAGACGACTCACCTGGTCGTGGTTGGCCTCCGTGTGGCCGTGGTGGAGGTGGTGGTTCACTTCGCGGCGCAAGTCGCTGACCTCCTCCCACAGGGCGGAGAGGTTCCTCAGCACGAAGTCCTCGTCTGGGGCACCTGAAGAGACCGACACGACACCTTAATTAAGATCCGAATTTCCTTTTTATAGACTTAAAAGTTGAGAGAGATTCGTTTACACTCGCGTTTACAGACGGTAGACAGTAGATTCTGCATCGTTTACTTTATCATCTTAAGCAATTCATCTATCTATCTATCTATCTATCTATTTATGTATCCATCTTTCTATCTATCTATCTATCTATTTATGTATCCATCCATCTATCTATCTACCTATCTATCTATCTATCCATCTATCCATGTCTCTGACGCTTGTTCCAACTGGAATTCCCTCAAACGGGGTCGGCCGCCACGGGCGACAGAATCTCCGTTAACTCAAGAAATTCATTTACACTCACGTTTACAGACGGTAGAGAACAACAGGTTCTAGATCGTTTTACCAAAACGTAAAAAAAGAAGAAAAATTATAATTTGCCTTCAACAAGTAAAATCAAACACTCATGGCCTCGTGGGGCTGCGCCCCCCAGGAGATCTTCAGCATCCACGTCTCCGTCTGCTCCTCGAAGGCAAGTGTCACCGACGTCTCATCATCCCTTTACGTGTCAGAATACATCAAATAAAACTACGAGGTAAAACTACGTCACACTCACCGTGGTCGTCTCCCACAGGGACGGCAGCGGCCAGAGTACCTAGGACCCAAGCCGCCAACAGCGCCAACAGCGAGGCGCGAAGCATCCTGGGGAAAAAACGAAAAATAAAATGATTAATTCTGTCTTCTCGTTCGACACGCGAACGATGGCACAACGTCTACGATCCCCAGTCGATCTAGGATTTATGCACATCGTCACCCTAAAGAGACGCATTCCTTTAAGAGAAAAAAAAATATAACCTTAATCACAGTTCAAATCTGGTGTCAGTATGCAATATACAAATACTGTTTCGGCGTCAAGCAGAACTTTTCAGATCGTAATTTTTGCCAATAAGAAGATATTCAGATGAAATAATTCGCGATCACGTATGTGACTTACGACATGACGATATTTTGGGAGCTGAAAATGAAATGATTAACTTAAAAAAAAAAAAAAGTATTACCGTAAAGTCAATACTAACCTTGGATGTCTGTGTGTCTGTGTGTTAGATGATGCTCTTGGACAGCTTTGCACCGAATCTAATTTGGCAAAAAGATCATGTGTTAGAACCTATTCTGTTTTATTCGTTTCTGATCTTTAATTGGCATATGGACGGACTACTACGCTGGTTGTATTTGCTAAATGAATCGGGCAAAAGCCATTTCCGTGCAAGCTGAACGAACGTTGGCGACGCCTTCCACTGACACCACGCTTAATATAAACTATTCACAGAGATGATAGTATCTTCCGTCAGATCTAAGCTTCGATAAAGGTCTTAGAGCGAGCCATCGAGGTGGGTATCATCATCATCGCCTTCATTCGCCTTCTCCTTAAAACCCATCCCGCCTTTTTTTTCTCTTAAGAATAGTTTTTCAATTAAGATTAAATCAAATTGATCGACATCCTGCTATACCTGGGTCTGAGGGGCTGCCAATCTACAACGTCATTTAGATAACGTGTGAGCGAGACACTACATGTACAGACACGGATGGAGATATGAAACTTGCAAAATGAGATGGCGAGATAAGACGGATTGGTAAAATACAGATAAACACTAGAAGAGGAGAATATTGACAGCAAAAGAGAAAAAAAAATATGTCCAGAACTGTGAATGAGAGAGATCAATGGAGAAAGGGACAGAAAGCAACAGAAAATAAATGCGACAACCGAAAATAATGGAAGCAATCTGCCATAAAAACTCAGGAGAAAATATGAGAACGAAACACAGACTGGTCTGAAATAAGATAAAGACGACTCAGCAAACTCTGGGGGAGGGGGGAGGGGGGGGGAGAAAAGGGGAAAGTAAAAATCACACATGAAGTTTGCGCACCCAACCCGCCCTGGCAACCATTTGGATGGCCAGCCTGGGCTTTGTAGATGGACCCCAGCAGGATTCTTGCCTAATCTGAAGACCAAGCTCTCACCAATTCGCCTTCAATGTACACTATGTGTGGGTGTGTGAATTGAATTGAAATGAATGAAATTGAATTGAATTTATTTAGTAGCTCAGACTTTATAAAAAAAAAAGTATGTGTGTGTGTGTGTGTGTGTGTGTGTGTTGTTGGATTTGCATGGCTATCGACTGCTCGATGGTGATCAAGCCAGAAATCGTTACAAGCGAAGTAAACGTACGTTTTATAAACAATGTGTGCTTACTTTGACACACGGCGTCATTTGAACTACTAAGTTCTTAATGCGATTTGCTTGACCGTACGGAGTTCCTGATGATCAGGAAAACACAGTGCCATTATGAGAAAAAAAAAAAAATATGCAACTTAATCTATAACGTTTTTCAGTCTGAGGTCGGACCCCCTTCATGATCAGAATGATATTTCCTTGACGCCCAAGAACAGCGCGCGTAAATTAACTTATTTCCAAGGGGAAGAAGGCTCACTCCTCAGTATTGCGTAGTTGGGAGCTGGTAAGGACAAACGTAATTAAGCATAAAAAAAAGACAAATGTTTTTTTTCATACATATAAGATCATCAGGACAAACTTATAATGTGCTCACTTTACTGCTGTGCTAAATTGCCTAATACAGAGAGAGAGAGAGAGAGAGAGAGAGAGAGAGAGAGACAGACAGAGAGAGAGAGAGAGAGAGAGAGACAGAGAGAGAGAGAGAGAGAGAGCAGCACGAAGGGACAACGCCAAACGCACACAGCCTTGGCTAAATACAACAGACGTTGAGTCAAAATCATGATCATTCTAGATGAGTTTTACTTCCTGTTCTCTGCACTGTGGCCTACCTTTTAAGCAAAATATTCCACACATACTGTATAAAGGAGCTTTTCGAAAACACGAATCGTGTCATAAATACCGAAAGTCAGCCGCCTATATTCCTAGAGATAGCCTATCGGTAATCCCCCTCCTCAAATTTCTCTTTGCTAGGTTAGGTTGGGGGTGCTAGGTTAGTTACTTTCTTTTTTGAAGCCTAACCCATCATAGGAGGAAAAAAGACGTAAGGGGAAGAAGCGTGAATGTTCAAGGCGAGTCCTTCAGGTGTTTCATGACTATAGCAAGTCCTCTCCGGGCAGGAGCTTTATAAGGACTCGGTTGGCGAGGTAGGGTTTTGGGGGGATGGGGTTGTCGGGTATTCGCTGCGCTCTCTTCTCCCATTGGCTGCTTAGTCGGATGGCCGGGAGGGCATCACCTGCTGTTGGATCCAAGGTCAGCATAATGTCGCAGGAGAAGGTAGATGATAGGGAGAAAAGTACGCTCAGGGGAAGGGAATTTTCAGATACTACCACAATTACCACAATTATATCCATTTCAACAGTTACCGCACAATACGTTTACTTTACCTACCAAAAGGGATTTAATTTTTCGTTTATTTATATGAATTTACTTAAACATTACAACTTAAAAACGACAAACTACATTTCCTCTTGATTTACTGTATTGGTACTCAGGCATGTGATGTCAGCATGTAAATATTCGCCTCGCCTTTTACGACACGCAGGAGACGTACGTGGTGTGTTCCCTCCTCACCTCTCTCTCTCTCTCCTCAAGGAACAGTGGAGATATCTCGCCGCAAAAGGTCTACCTCCGCCTTCTCAAACCCCTAACAGTTCGCGAATCCAAACCTGCATCCACCCATCGACCTATATGGTCAACGACTAAACCTGCCCTCCCCCCCCTCTCACCAAACAACGCTATCACTCACGACAAACACACACACACACACATGACAATCACTTACGACAAACACACACACATGACAATCACTTACGACAAACACACACACATGACAATCACTTACGACAAACACACACACACACACACGCATGACAATCACTTCCAAGACCTCAAACAACAGCAGAAAGGCCATGAACAATATTATGTGTATATGTGCGTGAGTAGGTGAGAGATTCAAAACCGCTCCACCCGAGAACACGAGACGTTACGCCACGAAAGTGTTCATTTTTCTAGCTTCATCTCACGTCAGTTTTGGGAGGCGGGCCGGAGTTCCTCATGCGTCAAGTGACGCATCGGGGAAGGAAAGGACCTTGGGTATCCAGTCCGGTCGGCAGGCTCGGCGAAAACGAGTCATCGTTTTATATATGCGCTTATCCAGAGAGAGAGAGAGAGAGAGAGAGAGAGAGAGAGAAGCTTTAGGGTACATGCGAAAAAAAAAAACATTACGTTTTGCCCGATGAGTAGAAGACACAAGACACGATCAAAATTAGAGAAAGGAAGATCATCAGAATTTAAGAGAATCGGGAGGGTATAGAAAAAAAGTATTATAGAAAAAAAATTTGCCTCTGATTAACACACATCTGATTAGATTAACTGATAGAAATGTATGTAACGATACGTACGTACAAACAACATAGCTGCACAAAGCGCCCTAGACGCCAGCGTTGACGCAGGGTCAGTCAGTCAGCGTTGCCCTACCCCACCGGTCAACGGAAAACTCACCCTCTCCCCTCCCCCATGCACCACACCCTTTGCACCACCAGCTGCATCACCCCCCTCCCCTATCCCCTTCCGGTCCTCTCCGGCCTGACGTAGCGCAACCCGTACCTGTGGTGCCTTGTGTTTGCTGTTCTTCTCCCAGTGGTACACCTCTCGCCAATTGTTTGTTCTGTGACTCCTTCCATTCCCTACCTACTTACTACCACTAAGTTACCTTTGACTAGCGTACGTTTTTTTTTTTTTTTCTTTATCATCCCAAGTTCGCTCTCCTGCCTGACGTACGATATGACCCTTGGGCGAGACTATGGTCACTACAACCTTTAGGTAAGAGGGCGTGACCCCGACACCCCTCCCGCCCTCCGTACGGATCAGGGTTTGAAGGTCATGCCATCACACCCAAAAGAGCTCGCACGGTCGAGGTCAAGGGTGTTAAGTCACAGAGCACAGGATAGGGCAATGCTCCCCCCCCCCAACTCCCATTAAGGGGCCCTTGCTTCTACCACCAGTACTGAAGAGTAAAAAAAAAAGTTCTCAAAAGGCTCTT
This sequence comes from Panulirus argus, assembly GCA_038088735.1. Classification (NCBI taxonomy): domain Eukaryota; kingdom Metazoa; phylum Arthropoda; class Malacostraca; order Decapoda; family Palinuridae; genus Panulirus; species Panulirus argus. Next base: position 2,326 of record JAYMFT010242086.1, on the reverse strand, counting down.
TTCTAGTTATATAAAAATGTGAAACGTAGCATTGCTTGTCAGCTATCATCGTGCTAGTTTTTATTTTAACTTTAGGGAGCACACGAATAAGGGGCCCATCTGAAGAAAAAAATAATTTGCCCCGAGTGGTGAAAATTCCTTAAAAGACGCGCCCTGGTGCAGGACACACTGTTGACTTAAGTCTGTTTGCATGTAGGCTCCATGGGCGACCTGGTCACCTCTGGTTACCAGAACACTTTTGCGATGAACCTCGTGGCATGTAGCTAATAAATACAGACCTGCGATCATTTCTTGCAACTAGCATCACAAACGGTTACCTTGTGAACAGCAGCTGACTCTGGGGGTGTGTGTATGTAGCGAGTTTCGTGTGTCGTCGAGAGGCCTTGTCTTGTCTGGCGAGGCCACGGCACGCTATAGGGCCTCCAAGATCAGACAAGTGACTGTGTGCCTTTGAGCCTCCTCGGACAAAGTAAACTCCACATTTGGTCAAGCGGTCCAACGGCTATGTCTGGGGGGGTGCGGGGGGGATGGGGGGATAAGGGAAGGGAAGTGGAGGGGGGGTGGTTACCGGCTTTGGATTGCTCCGAGCCTAGTAGGTGAGGGGGATGGGGAAGGGGGGGGGGAAGAGAGGAGCACTGTTGTCAGGCGGACGGCGTGACTTGGCAGTTCCCCCCTCCTCCTTCCCCTATCCCCCTTACATCACCCTCTCCTCTCACCTCACCCCAGCCTCCCTTCCCCCTAGGTCTCAGGTAGACCACCACCACTACAGTAACCCACCCCCTACATCCTGCCCACTACGGCTCACCGCCGCCTCCCCTACACCGCCACTCACTCGTCACCACGAAATATGACACACTTTGTGGCGTACCACTCCATAAAATTCGTGACCTTTAAGATCAAATGCAAAGGTCACCAGGTAGCAGCTATGATGACAATGATCTTGGATAAACTACTTTTTTGTGAAATTACATAACTTCTGAACGAACTGATCAACAAGGCTCGTAAAAATTCACGCAATAAAACCGCCAGTTGTACGTCATTCGGTAGTTGGCCTATCACACTTCAGTGTTGGCTTAACTGCGTAGCTATATCCCGTATAAACTTCTATTCTAAATATCCAAAAGTAATGCGGTCAGTTCTTTGGTTGGATATTAGCTCCCACAAGAACAGGATTTGTTTGTCTACACTTTAGATAACAAGATAGATACCAGCGGCCTGTAAAATGTTATCTATACGCGGGTTATCTACAGTAATCAGAAAGCACAAAGAGAGTAATCATACCTTGTATCACCGTTATCACTTGTCTAGTCTACCTCCGAGAGACCACATTCACACAAATGGCCGAGTCTGCTCCTATAATTAACTCACGGGGAGCGTTCAGACGTCAAATACAATCATCTGAGGTGCAAATTCCAATTATACACAGAATTAATGTAGCCTCGTATGGAATACTGTAATCACATATAGGGCGATTCTACGTTTGTATTTGTGATTTGCTTAGCGTTTTATCTCGCGCAATCTGACCTCAATGCCCTAAGAAACTTTTCTCAAAAGTTACATTATTCGTCGTTTTTCCTTGTTTGAAAATATACGTACATTACCATTCCCGATGACTGACTGTGTATATGTACCCTCCTCCACGAACGTCCCCTCTTCGAAATAATAATCTCATGTCGTCAAATCAAGTTGAAAATGATATTCTAAGCATTGACATCATTTTGCGAACAGAGAGAAAATACTGAAGTGTCTCTCCTGTAGTTGTAGGAAGTCGTCACCTTCAGCTCCGAGACAAACCCCAGTTTCACCTGAGTCGTTTTCTGGGGAGTCAGGTCATGTCAAAGAATTAAGAGTCCATCACGTTTAGATATAGTTACCGCACTTTTCCGCGCCAGATCCCGAACTACAATAGATATATATATTTAATGGAATTCGCAGCTCGACACTCGCTCCGGGATTAGATGCAGCTTACCCAAAGTCGAAAAAATATATAGCTCCAAGCTTTTGAGTTTTAACGAAAGAATCCCAGTAATTTTCGTTGCGATGGGATAAAACGTCAAGAACGTTATGTGAATTCTTACAAAGCCGAACACGACAAAATGATTTGCAAATACTTGTTTTCAAATCTCCTCACGTCTGAGACGCGACTTCTAATTCCTCTGTGTAAAATACATACACAACGACTCACTAAACTAACGAAAGGCACCTCTTGCAACTAATTGTGTCAGTAAAAAAAGATAAACCATATTAGTACTCTATGCCAAGGATAGCCTAGGTCAGCAGCATTCTCGAAAATGTTGATTCACAACGCCAACACAATTTTACAAGC
>JAYMFT010242085.1:0-24768 GCA_038088735.1 Panulirus argus | reverse complement strand
ACCTTCTCATGTCTTTCCCAATAACTATGACCTGGCTCATTTCAAGAGACATGTTTTTCACTTTCTCAAAAATTTTTTTAATACTTTCCCTGTCTGTTTTTCCCAATTTCTCAACTCCCTCTACATTTCAATTAGGGCCCAGCCTTGATGAGGACTTTTGTCTCTGACTGGAGGACTGGAGCCTTTAAAAAAAAAAAAAAAAAAAAAAAAAAAAAAAAAATTGCACACCCTCTCAATCATACATATAACACTTGACATGTGACCCACAGTTCTTTGTTCTTCACTCTAAATTTTCCTGCAAAGATTCCTGCTTGTTGACTCTGCCTATCAGCAAAATCTTGCAGCTAATAAACAAAGTTCTCCACACCCTTCAATCATCTTTTTCTATAGCTTACAATGTTGTTGCTCTCTCTCTCTGTTCCACAGATAACCCTATCATTACAGCCACTGCTCCCACTAGCTGTCTGTTTGTGTTCCTGCCCCAGGGGTTGGACCCATGGCACATGATTGGCTGCTGCCTCTCAAAGTATCTGAATGGAGACAACCACCTGAGGATTGACTGCCAAGATACCTCTTCCTTCCCTCAAACAGATTTAGGCAGTGGAATTTTCCTTCTTTTATCTTTCTCTCTCTCCATGGCCTTTCTACCATTAACCCTTAAACTGTGCAAGTGATCCTAAAGGAACCTCTCCTGTGCACACACAACCTCTCCTGTGCACACACACAAAAAAAATATCCTTACAGAACATATGCATGTATATCAAATGTAGGTAGAGAAAAAACTGAAATGGTAGAATGCTTTCCCCTATACTGGTGTGGCATGTTTTTGAATGGACCCTGTTATGGCTGGCAAGTGGCCAGTGTATGATAACTGTTTTTCCAAGCATGATTACATATTCATCCATACATTTATAAAATCTGTTATGTATACCTTAGCACAGGACACAATATCACTTTTCATGGCTTTATTCAGGATTTTATTTGTTCTCCAAAGACTCAACAATCTTATCATAGTGATAAAGCAATTGGGAGAAATTACTGAAAAATCATTCTAGTTTCCTTGTTGGGCTGTCATATATTTTTTTTTATTTAGTTTTGGTATGTTTCATGGGATTCTTGTAGATCTGATAACTCTGCATCTTCCTTGCTGAGTTGCTTTCAGATTTGATGCATATTCTTTTATACCTTCAATATGCTGCCATATATCTTTCTCTTCTTTCTTAGCTACAGAGTTGTGGTTCTTTCAGCTTTTCATGAAAGCTAATATAGTCCATCCCACTGATTTTGCTTGTGAAGTGCTTCTAAATTCAATCCTATCTGTTTATTTCTATGTTTATTTGGTGACCATTCAACACAGCAGTAGTCAACTTTGCTTATCAACACATTAAACATTTCTATCAATAGTTTTCTGTCTATTGTAATATAAGTTATCAGAATCATACCACTCATCACTTGGCTCAATAGCATTATCTTCTCAGTATGTTCTCTGAATTAGTTTCTCATTTATGATGACACCCAAATCTTTTAAATTTGTTCCAATTTCTCTGTTGAGCCTTATTTTGGCACCAGCAATGTAATCTTTCTTGTTCCATAACTTATCTGCTCTAATTCATCCTCATTAAATTACATTTTGTTCACTCTTGCTATTTGTAAACTATATCCAAGTATTTCTGTATCTCCTTTTGATCAGTTTGTATCCAATTATTTTGCTTACTCTGGTGTCATCAGCAAAGCTCTTTATCAAGCTTTGATGTCAATGACTGATATTATGATAATGAGTAACCATACTGCAGATAATGACATTCCTTGTGGGACTCTAGATATGACATCTTCCTACTCTGTTCGCTATCACTTAGAACTTTCTGTTAGTTTGAAATTCTGTAATCCATCTTCTTTTTATCTGTAATGTTTTGTTTAGCTATTTTTTCTAAAAAATATTCTGTGATTTACTGTGTCAAATAGAGAGAGAGAGAGAGAGAGAGAGGCCATAGGTATGAGTATCAATGATGATATCAAACCAACTTGGCAGGGCTAATGCGAAGCACTCATCACATGTCTTACTTGATGAATAACAGTATTTGCAGCTGCCATCCACATCAGAAAATTATCAACTATCAATTCTTAGACCGATTTCAACTGCATGTCTGGTGTTCCATTAAATTTTTTCATAGTTGTTCCATGCATGTTTTTTTGTTTCCCCTTGCAGCACAGTGAATAATCAAATTAGTTCCTGGTTGGGCTGTCATATATTTTTGTATGATATATTTTCTGCATGTTCCATGGTATTCTTTAAAGTTTAATAAATCTATTTTCCTTGTTGAGATGCTTTCAGGTTTCACATTTTTTCTTTTATGCCTTTAGTTTGCAGCTACAAGCAAATTATCGTATATCATTCTCTTCTTTCTAAGACACACAGTTACAGTTCTTTTAGCCTTTTGTGGTAGTTCATTTGTTCTACTCCCTTGATTGTGCTTATAGACTGCTTCTGAATTCTCTCTAATATGTTTATTTCAATCAATTTCATTGGTGACCATAGAAAAAAGCAGCATTTAATCTTGCTTCTTACAAATACATCTAACATTCTCATGAACAGGTTTCCATCTCTTGTAATAAAAGTTTTCAAAATTATACCACTCATCACTTGACTTCATAGCATTATCTTCTCTATATGCTCCCTGAAATCTAGTTTTTCATTTATCATGACACCTACATCTTTTACATTTGTCTCATTTCCTCTATTGGGATAACTTATTGGCTCAAATCTATCTTCATTAAGTTCAATCAGGTTCACTTTTGCCCCTTTGTTATTGTATCCAAGGTTTTTTGCATCCCCATTTGGTCAGTCTTTGATCCAATCATTCTGCTTAATTTGGTGTCATAAGCAAAGTTCCTTACCATGCTTTCCTGTACTTTGCTGTCAATGCCAGATATCATCATTACAGAGTGTGATGAGGCTTACACTATCCTTCAGACAGTGCTATTACATTTGTTACTATTCTGAACTTTCTGTCAGTTAGAAATTCTTCAATCCATCTTCCTATCTTACCATTAATGTTCCTCTCAGTTACTTTCTCTATCAAACTCCTGTGGTTTACTTTGTCAAATGCTTTTGCAAAGTAAAAAAAACAATATTCATCCTTTCTTGGATTAAACTTTCATATACGTCATTGTAATGAGCTAATAGTTATAATTGGGTTTGTGTACTTTTCCTGGCACAAATCCATATTGCCCTTCATTTTTGTAAGTATTCTTGATTAGATGATTTAATAGATGTCCTTCTATCACATTCAAAGACTTTCAGTACAAATGAAGTCAAGCTAAATGGTCAGAATCATTTAAGCATTAGCTTAGATCCTCTGTGTATCTGCATTACATATGCCAATTTGTGAGTGTCTGTAATACTGATCTCATCCAGACTTTCCCTCAATAATGACAACACTAGTTTTGCTGTTGCTGTTTTTGTCTTTTGGTGGAATTGGGCTGTAATTCCATCTGGTCCTGGAGCTGAATTTTCTCTGAGCTGATCAATCACTCTAATTATATCACTTTCCGATTTCAGCGCATTATCATTATATAGGTAGGCTAAAAAGTTCTACTTCCAAATTCTCCAAGCATCTTGACCTATATACCAATTTCTATTGTTAAGCAACATCATGCATATTTCCTGGCATTTTTATATCTATCTCCTTCCTTAAATAGTCCAATCTCTGTCTTTATATTTTTGCTTTGTTCATGTATGTGAGCAGTAACTTCAAATTCCTTTCAATATTTTGTAGCTTTTCTTCATTCATTTTTTATCTCTTCTTTGGGATTTCAATGTTTCTACATCTGCATTCTTTCTTTTCTCATTCAATTTTCTTATTCTTGCTTATTTCAGTGCTATCCTCTTTTTTCCATGCCTTACTTCTATCTATCCACAGTTTTCTGTCCCTAGATATCTTTCATTTTGTATTTGTTTTTTTTTTATCTTAGGAATTTGCTTAAGAATTATTTGGCCTAATCTTTCACAGTAAATTTTTGTATGTCACTATCTTATTGTCTCTGAAAACATTCCATTTTGTGCTTCTAACTTTCTCAATGATCTTTTTTCAGTTTCATTTGTCTTGCTGAAAATTTATATCACGCAACCCTTTGTCTTTTACTGTTGTTGTATCATGTGGAAAATAATACATGATTTGTATATCTGAAAAGAGCCATGTCATTTGTAAAAATAAGATGCATCATGTTGCTCCCTCTTGTCAATCTATGGTGTAACTGCAAAAGGCTGAATAAATCACATACATTAGTCTTTGAAATTGTTTTCTTTCAGATGCTGATCCATTATCCTTTACTTTGTAATTGTATCTGTATCCATATTCTACCCCTTTCCTGGCATTCAATTAAATGAAAGTTAAAGTCAAAAGTCCATATTATAATCAGGTAGGTCTCTCTATTCCCTTCAAAATTTCCTCAACTTTTGTTAAAATTATTCTGAAGTCATTTAGTCTTGTTTCTCGTGGTCTATATGACATTAAATCTATTGTGTTTATGGCTGAGATCCTCACAATAATTACTAGTTCATCCACTGATATGAAGGTACTTTTGGTCTTTAGCTATGGGCATCTCCAGCAACTTCTGTTGCTCTACCTTCCCTTCACTTTTCCATCCTGATAGTAGTATAGCTGTCTCTCCTGTAGACAAAGCAACTCTCTTTGGTTCCTGTTTCTCCTCTATTTCTACCTTAAATGACTTCAACATTCCTTCACCTCCTGATGCTCCTCTTACTAATTCCATGCCCCTTCCCAAAATATTTTTTCTAACTGTCTGAAAAGTGCTTCTCTCTCTCTGGACATAAGTAAGGCTTTTGGTCCTAAAGGCATCCATCCCTGTGTACTGAAAGAGTGCAACCCTGAACTTGCACCTGTGCTTTCTCCTCTATTCTGTAGGTACATCTAATTTCTAAGAAGAGTGGCCATTCAAGCCCCTCTAACTATCATGCTATTGCTTTGACATCTACCATTTTCTAAGTCTTTGAATCCCTGCTCTACTCTCACATCCTCAAACATCTTGAATCTCACAGTCTTCTCCCTGATCACCAGTATGGTTTCCATAAGGCTAGATCTGCTAATGATATTCTTTCCTACCTTACTTAAGTCTGGTCATCCTCACTGAAAGATTTTGGGAAATTCTATGTAGTTGTCCTTAGATATATCTAAAGCTTTTGACATGATGTGGCATCATAATCTCATCTCTAAGCTCCCCTCTTCTGGCTTCCCCTTATATCTAGCTTCCTCTCTGGCCACTCTGTCTCTGTGATTGTTGATGGATCAGCCTCTCCCCCTTTCTCCATCAACAGTGGTGTCCCTCAAGGTTCTGTTCTGCCTTCTACACTTTTTCTCCTTTTATCAAAGATTTCCTTACCTCCACAGATAATCAAATACATGAACATACTGACAACACAACATTGCATTCCTCCACATCCTTCAGTTCAGTTCTGCTCATTCATTCAATCTGCATCTCGTCTCAACACAACTTCCTCAGTAAACTTAGACTTGGACAGGATATCTCAGTGGGGTTGACAAAATCTGGTTAAATTTAATGTCTCCAAGATCCAGTTTCTACACATCTCTTTATCGAAGATTCCTCACAACTTTCTTCTCTCCTTTGACTGTTCTATAATTCCACCTTTTGGCTCAATGAACATACATGGTATTACTGTAACATTCCCTCTGTCTTGGAAATGTTATGTTATGGAAATAACTAAGTCTGCCTCTAAGAAACTACAAGTCCTGTTTAGATGATGAAATTTCTTTTCATACAAAAAGTTGCTCCATTTATACAAGGGATGATCCTTGCTATCAAATCTGGGGTAGCTCTATCTCTGCATCCTTACCTGATAGAGTTGGGTCAAAAGTGGTCTGATTATAAACTCTCCCAGGCTAACTTCAAAACTTGACTCACTTGCGTTATGGTGCAATATTGGTACACTTTCCCTCTTCTATAGCCATTACTAAGGATTTCGTTCCTGAGAACTGGGTGCCTGTGTGCTCCCACCACTAGCTAGACCACTCAATACTTGGCAAGCTATTGCGTCACATAATTACTGTGTGGCCGTTGGAAACTTAAGGGTAGGCCATTTTGATAAAGTTTCTTCCCCTAAACCTCAAAGCTTTGGAACCCTTTATCCTCTCATGTCTTTCCCAACAACTATGATCTGGCACATTTCAAAAGACAAGTTTTTCACTTCATCCAAAATTCGTAATTATTTTCCCTTGTCTCTTCTTTTTCTCTTTTATCAACCTCGCTATATTTCCATACTGTCAGCCTTGATGTGGAATTTTGTATGTGACTAGAGCCTGTGATGTAAAAACAAAAAAATATTGTAAGTTAACTTTGTTACCTTTTTACCTTCTAATCTATTGAGGCCATATATTGCTACATCCCCCTGTTTAATGTGTGTGTGCATGTGCGTATGCGTGCGAGCACGCTTACCAGTGTGATTTATCCATAATGACAGCTAACCAGGGCTAGGTAGTACAACTAAACTACTAATTCTGTACTTTTAATGCTGAGCTGCTTCCAGGCTTAAAACATTGTAATCTATGCCTTTACTTTGTTGCTGGACATATATTATCCTGTATCTCACTTATTCATTCAAGACTTTTAAAGTTGTCAGGTACAGTACCTCTCCCTTCTTCACTCTAAACTTTAAAGTTCAAGTTCCTTCATCCTTTCACAGTTCATGAGTTCAATTTTGCTCATAAATTATTTATATATCGTTTTCTAGTCTGTTTTCTTCTCCTAGCTGGTGAGCATAAAACACTGCAGTACCAAGGCACTTTTATAACAACAGCTCATACAATGACATTTCATTAAAGTGACATTCAAGAATTAAGGTAAAAACTCTTTAAACAACATTAATGCCCAACAGTTGTTACAGATTTTTAAAATCAACTTTTTTAATTTTCTATTTTGAATATTCTTCTCTAAAAATAAAAATTTTTTCAGATATTGCATGGTTTTCAGCCACAATGCATTTCATGTGATTTTAAAGCTAAATATATTACATTTATATCCCAAAAGCACTGGGTAAATCATTTGGAATTATACTCCACTAGCTCATAGTCACCTTAGGAATATCAACTTTCCATTCAGCACACTTAATGTGCCACGTAAGAGAGAATTTCCTAACTTGAAACAAAAATGTGTGCAGTGGCAAATCACTTAACACTTTGGCCTTACTTCTGCACCTTTTAGCACTTTGTGTTTTAACATCTACAAAACACAGGTACATTTTCCTCTATACTACAGGGCTAAAAGTTACAGTACAGTACTTTATACGTGGTGAAAAGGTAAGATTATCTACTTCAGTAACATCACTATCAGTAGCTGCAGTATTAGTATTCTAGTTTGCTTGGAAAAAGATGCTGTTTCACACAATGTGACCATTAGCAGCTGTAATGCAGTTTCAAATGATTTTGCCTTACCTTTCACATCTAAAGTTGCTCCTGGGACTGGCTGATTACTTAACATTCTTTTCTCTTTATAATAGGTACTTTCAGGTTTGGTATTTTGCAGGTTAGTGGCATTAAAGAAATAACTATCAGAGGAGAATTTTTTTAACAAAACAAAAATATTGTAAAATTTAGATTTCTAGGGGTTATTAGGAAAGGTTTTGATAGGTTTTGTTGACCTTTAAATGCATTTCCCTTCCATATTTTCCCTGACCAGCACAGCTCTCCCTAATCTCAGTTATGTTAGGTCTTTACCCGTTCTATTGATTTATAAGTATTTCCTTAACTTTTATGGTACCTCACATATTCTCTGATCAACACAGTCCTCATTATAATCAGTAAAGTAAAACTTTCATGGGTTCTATTGATTTTCATGGTACCCCCACATCTTTCCAGATCAGCACAGCCCTCTGCACTATCAATTGTGTTGTTATAATGAGCAAATTTTCAGTCAAGAAAGTAGCTGCCCCTTATATGTTTCAATGAATTGTATGACAGATCGCTAGAACAAGGGCCCCTGGTATTCAATTTTAGCTCTTATACACACAGTGAACATCTGTATTACCAGCTTTCCTTCTCTTGATGTGCAAGTTCTGTTCTATCTATCTATATCTCTGATGCGTGTTCCCCTTAGGAACTCCATCAAAGGGTGGCCACAGCAAAAGTCTCCATAACTGGTGAATTCCAGGGCCACTTTTTTGCCTTTAGTGCCTCACACTTAACAGGCTACTGGCAGAGGGCAACTCTAGCACAGAATTTTCAGAGGCTCCTTCCTAATGTTCCTGACCACAACTACATCCTAATGTGTCTACCTAATGTTCCAATTCAATATTCCTACTTACTACTTCTACCTAATGCTCCTGTCAAATGTTCCAACCTACTACTGCTATCTATTACTCCTACCATTTTGCCATAAGGCAGGGTAAGCGCATAGCACTCACTGCAGGAAAAATCTAGGGTTACAAAGAATTAGTTGTGTGAGTTAAGTGTTGTCAAATGTTATGTGTGACAAGGAAAGATTGTATGTTTGTGGACAGAATGCCAGCAGTCCATGTGTGGGTGAAGCAAAGAGAAAAGACAGCAACCTGGGTCACAGTAGTGCAATGTGACAATCAATGACAATCACTAACCCTCTCACTGTTTATCATTCAGTTTGAGAGAATGATCTCTATGTCTTCTTAAAATTTAAGTTTTTCATTCCCAGTAACACCTAAATCTTTGCAGAGTTTATTTCTTTCCCTGTAGAGCCATTGTATGAAGGTGTTGATATATTGCTGGTATATTTGTAGATTGTATCTAAAAATTTTTCTACATCTCCTTTTGATCCACTTTTGATCCAATTATTTATTTTTTTCTGGTGTTATCAGCAAAGCTCCTTAATATGCTTTATTTTACTTTTCTGTCTATGCCTGTTATCATTATTATAAAGAGAAATGAGGCGAACATAGATCCTTGTAATACCCCTCACAAAACATGTTCATCAGATATCGTTCTGTTGCTACTACTTTGAACTTCATTAATAACTCTTTAAGACTTTCAGTCTCAAATGCATACCTTGTACACATGGTACCAGATTCCTCCATAAATATAAGATACATGCTGATGTTTTCTGACCAACTCCAAATATCCTGGAAGGTTATTGCAGCACATAATGATATCATATGCCAAGCAGTAACGATTCATGCTTGGAAATTTCACAGCTGTCAGCTACCCTTCAAATAATATGTTTGAGAGACGCTTATTACGGCATACCATTAGTAGCTGCAAACATAAATGCATGGCAACATGGAGATAAATGAGATTAAATTTTGATGGAAAGTAGGAAATAAAGAGATATGATGATGATGTTTTATTTGGGCCCTGTAATGACAATTACATAGCAGAAACAGGCTCACAACCTGGCTAAGGAAACTTAAAGGGGTTCACTGGTACCAATGATGATTTTTTTTAATATGTTAAGTGTTTTGACTATGTTGAAATAATAAAAAATTTCATTTTCTTTATCATTATATTTTCAAAAACAATTTTAAGACCAAAACGGTTAATTTATCTTTCTCTCTTACCCTTACTGTTTCATAACTTTAACTACAGCAGTAAAATTTTGTGGTTCAATGTGTCAAAAGCAGTGAATAACAAAAAAAAAAGTGTCCTTTCTCTTATTTTTGCAATAAGCTTCCAAATGTCATTATAATGAAACAATAATTAGGGATACATTCCCTTTGTTTCTGGTGATCTCTTCGCTGTTGGTGAAGTTTTCAGTCTTCTCTCCTCTAGCCCAGGTTGAGGCTGTTTGGTTGGGTCATTGTTCAACCAAGCTGTTGGAAGCCACAGCCCAAAAGGCTCACATAGCTGCCACAGCCTAGTTGGTCTGGTACACTTTGTAAATACTTGTCTAGGGAACTATCAAACCACTATGCAACCTATGGTGTTTCTAATGATTGCAAGCAAGGTGCAAAAAGGTCTTGGGACCCACATATTTACGGTTTTCTCTTTTTTGTGCCAATCGCACAGACCCTTCATTCCTGACATGCGAGTAGAATGTAACTTCCCAGTTTAAGTTGGGAACCATACCTTCTAGGATTTTTCCAGATATAGATGATAGTATGTCTTTCCTTTCTGCACTCCATGGAGCATAGCCTTTGTGATTTCAGTTGTTTCCAGTTGTTACCATGTTAATAAGGCAGTGAAAGATCTCTGAACACTTCTTATTTCTTCTAATTTCACCTGTCTTGTTGGATGACATCAGAATACAGAAATAATCTATTTGTGAAAGAATTAGCACTTTGAACAGTATCATCACTGGTTTTTCTTTTCTTGTCCTGAAAGGCCAAAGGAATCAGCCTTCCATCCTCCTGGTAGAGGCAACTATTGTTTTGTTGTGTTCGCTGAAGGTTATGTTGTTGGACATCATTACTTGGAGGTCTTTCACATTGTTCAACTGGTTTATGATAATAGCACTGTTTTTGATATCTTCATTTTCTCCATAACAAAGGAGAAGAAGCTTATCCCTAGTGAAAAATTTTGTTGTTCACTGTAGATCAGAGGAAGACTTCAACTATGTCTCTGCAGGCTTTTAGCCTCCTCTATTGAAAATTTTGACAGATTCTTGTATCATCTGCAAAAGATGTGAAACTATGGCTCATGCTTGCATCAATGGCAGATATAAGAATATAGAATATGAGGGTAAATACATTTCCTTAGAGGATGGAGCTTTTGACTGTGGAGACACTGGAAATAGCATAATTTACATGCTGTGACTTGTGAGTCACTGTACCAAGTTTAGTTTATCTTTCACTTTTTGATAAACTAAGTATGACATGTTGATTTGGACTACGTTGTTAGTCCAGTTGCAACAAATGAATTATGGAGCTCTCACTTATCAGATTCACTATTCTTTTATCTACCCTTACCTAGTTTTTAATCATTGAGTCTTCACTAATTTTGTTTAACTCCTCACATGATGATATTTCACTTATGTTTTTCAAAGGGGTGTTCTTTGTCTCAATCATGTATTTTCACAGCTGTTTGATTCCCATTTCTCCCAGAATTTCCTTATTTGGTTCTCTAATAAACTAAGTGTTCCACTGGTGTTGTGGGTTTCTGTAACTGGCACAACCTGCCCAATAATTGTTCTGGCTCTCATTCTATTTTTTCTTATGTTTTGATTAATCCTGAGCTTGACACTGAGTTTCTCCCACAATTCTGAGACTTATCTGAGCCCCTAAAGGTAGGGAAGGGGGAAATCTATGGGTACCAAATGCTTTTACAGGAAATTATTCTCAGTTATGCCACAAATACAACAGGGAGGGAAAAATGCACAAATTGTGTATATGTTGTCATATATGCCAATTTCTGCTGACGTATATAGTATTTGTATAAGCGCATTTGTATGTTAATTTGTTTATTGAGGAATAAAGCAAAAAATTTTTCCATCAATATGTAAGGTAGAAAAAAATAAATATTAAGACATAAGTGAAAACAACAATGCGTCTTTATCTTTTACAACTGTAGAGCAATAACCCCTTTGTGGATATTACAAGGCTAGTTTACTTCAATGCTTTTTACCTCTCATTCTGTAAAGATAAAAGCAACATCTATTAGGGTGCAAAAACCTTTCATTACAAGTCTGAGGAAGGGAAAAGCTATGTAGACATTAGAGGATTAAATCTATATTTCTTCTTTTTCCTACACTCTTGATCACTCATACAATAAAAGAAAAATTCTATTTGAGCTGGGCTTTGAAACTGCATCAGAGAGAGAGAGAGAGAGAGAGAGAGAGAGAGAGAGAGAGAGAGAGTATTTATGAGTACTTTCAACACGATTTTGCCAAAAAGTAGGGCTGGCACATGCAATTTTCTCCAGCTAATGATACTTACAGATCATAAGAGTAGTTAAGTGTTATGTATGAGATGGGAATATTTCATGTTTGTAGACTGAATGTCTACAGCCCATATACTGGCGAGACAAAAAGAAAAAACGAAAAAACACCAAGCTGGGTGAAGTGAGTGAAATGTGATAGCTACTGAGGTGCTGCTCACTGCAGAGAGAGAAGAGAAAGAGAGAGAGAGAGAGAGAGAGAGAGAGAGAGAGAGAGAGAGAACAAGAGAGATACATATATATATATATATATATTACACAAACCACACAGACCCACATGGTCTGGCCTAAAAAAAACCAAGGTGAAAAAATTCCTTGTCGGATTAATATACCTGGAGGAAAATTTTATAGGAAAGTCAAAAGGCAGAATGAACATGAACGTCATGCATTCCATCACCAATGACAGGCATCACTTTATTACTTGCTATAAAGAAACAGTCAGGATAAACTTTGAGCTCCAGCCTTGCGATTTACCATGTCTACTGCAGCATGGTTAGGGAAAAATCAGTGGAAAGCAAGGTATCATAGAACAAAATAAAATCAAGAGAATTATTCAATATCAGGGAGTGACAAGTGATGATCAAGCATAATTTTGAAGATATTAATGGTGTTGCTCTGAATTACATGTTCTGGGAGCTTATCCCACACATCAATAATGTTGTTGGTGAAAATATATTTCACAGAATCCAGATTAACTTGGTGAATTTTAAGTTTTAGTCCATTTCTTCTTGTTGGTAGTGCTAATGCAAGGGTAAAGAAATCCTTTAGTTTAAAACATTCTACTATTATGCCTCGGAGACTCCTCTTACTTAGAGAGAACAAATTCAGTTCTTGCAATCTGTCCTTCTATGGTTTGTTACATAGTGAAGAAATCAATTCAATTGCTCTTTTCTGCACTGCTTCTAATTTAAGAATATCCTTACTTAAGTGGTGGGTCCAAAAGTGCACTGCATATTTGATGTAGGATCTAATTAGAATTAAGTATAATGGCAATATCACATTCTTGCTTTTGTTTGTAAAGTTTCTGTTTATAAATCCTGACATCCTCTTTGCTGTCTTGGCAGCTTTGTTGCAATGCTGGGAGAATTTGAAGCTGTTAGAGACAGTGACCCCAAGATTCCTCACACAAGGGGTGTCCTTTATCTTGCCCAAAATTTCATAATAAAATTTTCTGTTGAGGTTTTCTATTTGCAACAGTTGAACTTATTGACATTAGATGGCTTTTGCCATTTTCTAGACCATTCCGTAATCTTCTCTAGATCCTCTTGCAATCTTAGCCTAACTTCTTCAGTTGATATGGCATTTCCAATCGTGATGGCTTTTGCCATTTTCTAGACCATTCCGTAATCTTATCTAGATCTTCTTGTAATCTTAGCCTATCTTCTTCAGTTGATATGGCATTTCCAATCGTGACGGCTTTTGCCATTTTCTAGACCATTCCGAATCTTAGCCTATCTTCTTCAGTTGATATGGCATTTCCAATCGTGACGGCTTTTGCCATTTTCTAGACCATTCCGTAATCTTATCTAGATCCTCTTGCAATCTTAGCCTATCATCTTCAGTTAATATGGCACTGCCAATCTTTGTTTCATTTGCAAATTTGGACACTATGTTAATAAAACTTTACAATACCATTAATATAAATGATGGATAAATATAAGCTCAAGGATGGATCCCTGAGGGACCCCACCAGTAAAGAGTGACCATGGTCATAATTCACCATTCATTACAACTCTTTGCCTCCTATCACACAACTAAGCTTCTAACCAGTTTCATAAGCAACCAGTAATCCCCAGGGCCTGGACATTATGCATCAATTTAACATGGGGAACTTTTTCGAATGCTTTTTAGAGGTCCAGAAATACAATAAACATTGCTTTGATCTTGGTCTGGGTGCTGAATAATTTATGAGAACAAGAGAGAGACAGAAGAAAGAAGAGTGTGAGAGAGAAAAAGTACCTACCTACCTACAAATACCTACGACGAGATTTTGCCATGACAGGAGGGTTAACATGAACCACTCACCAGAGTACTGGATAAGATGGTTGAATAGGCTCTATATAAAATCAGAGACAGGATGCAAATTGAAGTTTGTGGTATGCAGGATGTAAGACTTAAGAAAGCATAGGCAATTCATATTCTTTTAAAGTTAAAGGATGAGGATGTTGCAGAAAAGCAGGTAATTTTAAATTGAGGGAAGATGAACAAGGAGCTCATCTGGCACAAGTTTGTGATGATCTTTAGATTGGTAGAGAAACATCTTCCAGACAAAGAATAAAGGAATGCTAGGGAACAGGAACAAATTACAAAGGTAGTCAATATGATGGACTTTCATTTGCAAGTTAGGAAGTAAAGCAAGTCAAGAGAATGAGGTCATACCGGCAAGATACTCCTAAGAGGCCACTAAGGGTGATGTTTGGCATGTAAGTGTGCAGTGAACAGCTGCTGAAATAGTTATAATTACTTGCCACAAGTTAGGAATCATAGGGAGTGTATGACGTAAGCAAAAAGGTAAGAGAGGAAAGGGAGAGAACCAGGCTGGTTAAAGGGAAAAAATGGGAGGGATCAGATCAAGATAGGGGGAGGAACATCACTGGGGAGATGGAATTAACTAGTGGCAAATGCTGTAGATGAGATTTTGTATAGTAACAAAGACAGACCAATGGCAAATGGTCAGGAACTAGACTTCAAAGACTGCATCAGGGAGAGCAATGCAGATTTCATTAGGGCAGTAAATACTAAACTCAGAATAGTTTGGGGTCTTAACTTTATGTGTCCTGATGGGTATATGATAAAATGGAGAGACAAAGAGGATGAAAGAAGAAGGGTGATTGGCTCCCTAAATAAAGGATAACATGAAGTTCAGGAAGTAGTTATGGATGGCACCTTCATATGCATAAATTCATGGTGGCAAGAAGTGTACAATGGTATGCATCCCTCTAGGGAACTACAGTGACACAGCACAGATAGATATCGATTACAAAATGAAGGAACGATTTGGATGGTGAAGGAGGCAGTAAGATACTTCCTTCATTAAAATGGTAGTGAAGACTTCAGCTAATGAGAAATACACTAGGAAAAATTGTATGCTCACAGAAACAGAGAGACAGAGAGATAGGGTTTCATCAAATATATAGAGAACTTCTGGTATCAGCAAAACATGGAACATATGAGTTCTAGTGGAATGACACACCATCATTGCTTGACATTCTCTTTCCACAAAACAACATGGATGTAAATATATCAAATACAAACCATCTTCAGGAAATAGTGGTCATTTCTAATACTTGATTTTAATTATGCAGCTGAGGAGGATGCAAGATGGGTATCAGAGTGAAAACAGGGCCTACAGAGGAAATACAATTGTGGCAACTATGCAGGGCTGATCAAGTTATTTGAAAGTATAGACTGGGAAAGGAAATTCTAGAAGAAAGCATAGACCAGTACTACTACAGGTTCTATGAAAAGTATGAAGCGGGAGTTACAACATTAGTGCCACAGGCACAAAATGAAGAGGAAGAATGAATTGGAACAGGGTATGGTTCAACACTGATGATCTAAAAGTAAGAGAATTCAGGGATATACTGTGGAGGAGGTACAAATGTTGTTGTAGCTGGCCAGCATTAGAAAGATACAGGAAAGCAAGAAATGGATACTGCAAGGTAAGGAGGGAGCAACAGAGAGGTTTTGAAAAGAGTTTTATGAAAAAGGAAAAAAGACAACACAAAGATCTACCTTAAGTTCATTCAAGAGTAAATAATTAAAGAACATTTTATCAGGCTAAAGTACTCTTAAGGAAGACAAGGATATATGTGAGGAGATAAATGAAACATTCAAGTGTTTTTACTTTGGAGGATAATACAACACCAGTATTAGAAAGGTGTGTGTGTGTGTGTGTGTGTGTGTGTGTGTGTTGGGAAGGGGAAGATGGGGAGGGGTGGAGATGGGGAGGAGGGGGGGAGATAAGTCTAGGAACGTACTGAGATTGGCAAAAATGAAAAAACCAGACTTTTAAAACAACATAACTCTTACAAGGCACAGAGATCAATTAAAGTCTTCCTATCTGTGCTGAAACAATGCATTGAGGTACTTGCTAGGACCTTTTGAAATACTGCTCACCACAACTCTAGAGGAAAGGGTAGTTCCAACATTGTTGAAGAGGGCACATGTCATGCCTATCTTTAATAAAGGAGACCGGAACACTGCACTGAACAACTAGATTGTTTTGCTGACAGATGTTTTCATTAAACACTGAAAAAGATATCTGAAAACAAATGAATGATTATCTGCAGAGGAGAACTTCTGAACCGAGAGACAACATGCTGTCTGAGAAAGGAGTTCTGACATCACGAACCTCTTTGACTTTTCCAACAAGATGAGCTTAACCTTTAACCAGAAACGGCTAGGTAGACTGTGTTCCTAGATTGCCAGAAGGCTTTGATGTTTAAACTCATCTAAGGTTGATTAAGATGCTGGAGGCACGAATATGGGGCAAGTTCCTTCAATGAATTGAGGATTACCTAGGCGGTAAGAAATAAAGGACGCATGTAAAAGACACGTTCTCAAAATGGGCTAAGGTTAAAAGTGGAGTGCCACAGGGTTTGATCTTAGGCCCAATGCTATTCTTAATGTACATAAATTACTTGCCAAAAGGACTATAGTCTTGTACCTACACATGTCTACAGATAATGCTCAGAGAGAAATAATGAAAATAATTGCATTTGCCTACAAAAGGACCCGGTCAAACTGCACAGTTACTCAGACAAATGGATAACGAGATTCAACCCAAATAAGCGCAAAATCATGATGAGTCTGAGAACTCATGTAAAAGGCGCATTCTCAAACTGGGTGAAGGTTACAAGTGAAGTGCCACAAGGCTCGATCTTGAGGCCCCAATATGAAAACTACTAAAGGGGTATTAAGCTAATGGAACTGATGTGTAAAGGAGATCGAGCGGTCGACGGTGTGCTTAATCTCTCGCCAGAGTTTCACAGGAGGAAAACTGGAAAAGAAGTACACTGTCTGCTGCCAAATATTAAAATCGCATTCAAGACGAAGGATAAGGAAATGCTTGATATGCCATTCACAACATTAATTCGACCAAAACTGGGTTGTGCTTCTCAGGTCTGATCACCGTACGTGAAGTTCTACAGAAAAGCAACGAAGATGGTACATGATTTGCAAGAGTTTAGCTTCAGTGAGAGGTTGAAGGATACACAGCTATCCACCTTAAAGGAGAGAAGGGAGAGGGGTGACGGATAACACCATTCAAATTCCTATATCAGCTGAAGATGCTCACAGTCAGTAGTTGTTCATCAGTTCTTCATAAGGAGTACTACAGTTTCCACAGGACATGACCGGAAGCTGAGAGTAAACAAATACTGGTTTAGCGTAAGGATATTTTTAAGGTTAGAAAGGTCTTTGCTTGGAGACTGTGAATGCCGGCAACGACAGAGTTAAAAGTCTTTTTGTTGGTACAAACAGTATATGAGAGGGTGCCCCAAAAATGCAAAGCGCAAAACTTCCCCCGTAAGGACACACACACACACACAATGCTACGGTGAATTACTGCGACCCAGGGCGGGTGTACATTGATAAAAATGAGGGGACAATAAGGTATTTATATGTTTAATCCACCTATCCTACAACTGAGTTTTGGTTTGTCATTAATTCATTCAAAAAGTTAGAAAATTAAGACTATGACAAAAGAAAGTGCGTAGGATCCGTATTTCCTGGGATGAACAATCGTCGGTGCTACTATAGTATGCGGTCTACCACGGTATGAATTCTTGTGACCTCACTCACCTCTCGTGACGCCCAAATGCGGTCTACCATAAGTGAACTGTAGTGTTAGGTTAGGTTAGGTTAGGTTAGTGTTTATTTTTATCTTCCTGCTATATAAATGTATATTTTGCAAATAAGGTAGATTGTATGCTATAGTGTTAGATAACCCTGGTAGACCGCATACTATAGTACTAAATGAGGTGAGGTGAGGTTACCGTAGAATTCATACCGTGGTAGACCGCATACTATAGTAGCACCCTATAGTGTTAGATAACCCTGGTAGACCGCATACTATAGTTGTAAATGAGGTAGACCGCATGCTATAGTGTTTGATACCGTGGTAGACCGCATATTATAGCAGCACCCAATCGTCTGTACTGCTCTTGGTTGTTACTCAACCACACATTTTGATATAACACTAATCTCATATAACAGAGATTCATCTAACACTGTTTCAGTATATCAGTTATTTATACACAAGCACAATAAATCTCACACTTAATGTTTTGTTTAGGAAATGGATGGCAGTGGCTGCGACTAAAGACGTCCGTCAGCTGTTTTAATGTTTGACAACGGTACGGTTTGCTTTACAAACAACGTGGTCTGCTATGTGGATGGCGTCAATTAACAAGCTGACATAGGCACTGATCAGCTGTGGTGATGTAGCTTCGTTCTCTTACGATGGTGTTCTCTGGCTGGTTGACTGGTCGGTGAATGTTGGCAAGTCATCCCCTAACGGCTGTTGACCGTTGAAGTATTTGGTTTTGTGGCGACGTACAGGGCATGGCAAATTGGCAGAGGCACTGAAATGTAATCAAGCTCCATCAGCCAGCTACTAATCAACGACATGAGCTCAGCTTCCTAAGTTACTTGAAGACATGGTAATTTTCTTTGTATGTTTGCCGAGACGGCACGGGCACCTGGGACCCTAATCATGGCTATCCCATTAACGCTTATATATATATATATATATATATATATATATATATATACCCAAGCCTGAGCCAGGTACTCATTTTATCAACCATCCCCTTGGGATGGATGAGCAGTTGGGTTGACTGTGGACCGACTGCCGTAACAAGGATTCGAACCAATGCGCTCGACCCTGGGTGGCCCGTGAATGAGTCACGGTCAGACACAATAACCGTTATAAAGATCGTAGCTAACCTCCGATCGTCCTTTGCATCATGTAAGGCAGGGTTCTTCAAAATACTGGTTGCGACCCAATACAGGTTCGCAAGCTTTTGCTCATTGGGTCGCCACGTCGTAAACAGATATATAAATAATAAGTGAAATGCATTAATAATAATAATAATAATAATAATAATAATAATATCAGTAGTAGTAGTCCACAAGTAGTCATAAATATACGAGAAAGAGAGAGAGAGAGAGAGAAAGAATGGGAGGAAGAGACAGGACTTGTACGCGTTCAGAAATAATCTTCACTCGCCACAGAAATGAACTCATTTTCAGGTAAGTTTGTACTGCGTTATGCCCAACGCTTTGGCAGAATGGATCGTTTTGTTATAAGATGTAAAGTCGCTGCTCAGTCATCATGTACATGTGCATCTGATAAAGATACACAGGCAGAGAGGCGTGTGTCGAGCGTGGGAGAGGCCTCATCCTCATCAGCCTCCTCTTCTGAGCCGCCAGCCAAGAAGAAAGTTGTCATGGAAAAGGCAGTACAGCGATAATTTTTGAAGTATGGCTTTATTAAGCGTGAACGGGAAAAAGGAGAAACAAGGCCACAGTGTTTGATTTGCAGTGAAGTTCTAGCAAGTGAAAGTTTGAAACCATCAAAATTAAAGAGACATCTTGAGACAAAGTCTGCTGATCTCGTTGGAAAACCAATCGAGTATTTCCAGAGAAGAAAGGAGCAAATGAAGATGTCAGTGAAAGTTCTCAGTAAAGCAACCACTCTTAACAACAAAGCACAACTGGCAACATATGTAGTTTCCTGTCGCTTTGCAAAAGATAAAGTACCATATACGTACAGCAAGAAGCTTATTCTCCCATCCGCTGTGGACATATTGAGTGCGGTTCTTGATGAGAAGTCGACAGACGAGATCAAATGTGTTCCTCTCTGATAAAACGGTGTCGCGGCGGATAAGTGATAATGCGGAAAATTTAGAATTTCAGCTGGTGTCACGTCTACAGTCTGCTGGAGAATTTGTTACTCAGCCTAACGAAAGTACTGATATATCTGTGCAATACTCTTGGTTTATGACATACGTATGGAAAGATGACTTCTTGGTAGACTTGCTCTGTTGCTATAACCTTACCTACACATACATCAGGATCAGAGATATACAGTGTTGAATGACTTGTGTAGTTGGAATATACAAACTGAACTGGAATCAAAACTGATGGAGCAGCAAAAATGACTAGTAAAAACAGCGTGGTTGTGACTAAAACATCAAAGGCAGCCAGTAATAACATTACTTGGAAACCTTGCTCCATCCACCGTGAAGCGCTGACTGCCAAAGGTATCCCAAACAAGTCTCAGAGGTGTTCTGGATGAGGTGGTGGTGAAAGCTATCAACATAATCAAAGGAAGTTCACTTAACAGTCGGTTGTTTGAAATGTTGTGCCTGGAGATGGAAGCTTATCATTCACACCTGTTGTATCATACAAAAGTTCGGTGGCTTTCCCGTGGGAGAACTTTAACAATGGTTATGAGCTAAGGATGGAGATTTATATTTTTCTTTCGAAGAAATAATCCAGGATGGCACTCTTGTTTTGCAATGATGGGTGTATCCTGAAGCTTTCATGCTAAGAAGACATTTTCTCAAAGCTAAATGAACTTAATTTGAAACTGCAAGGGAAAGAAAATGATACATTCCGACACAGTGAGGAATTAGAAACATTTACGAAATCAATAATGCTCTGGTGACTAGCCTTGGAGTTGATTGCTCTATTTACTACATGTTCCCAACACTTTTGCAGCATATTGAAAAAAAAAAAGCATCAGTGAAAAAATCTGATGGAAATTAAATGCGATATACAGCTACACCTTCATTCTTTGTGGGCGAGTTTTGAAATGTACTTTCAAAAAGAAGTTACAAGATATGAGAGAAAAGCACAGGGTAAAAGACACAGGGTGTGCCGTTTTGATAACTGCTTCTTTCTCTACACGTCGAAGCTTTGGAACTCTCTACCTTCTAAGTCTTTCCCAATAACTATGACCGGGCACATTTCAAAAGATAGGTCTTTCAGTTTCTCAAAAAGTCGTACTTTTCCGTGTCTTTTCTTTTTCCGTTTCTTTATTCTCTATATTTCAACTGGGGTCCGGCCTTGATGTGGATCGTTGTCCGTGACTGGAGCCTTCAACATAAAAAAATAAGTAAAGTCATCTTTGTCATCATTTTGGATAAGTGTTTCCAAGTAATATCCACATTCAAGTGAGGAAAGTATCTTGCTTTTGATAACTTTTACAACTAAATACTTATGCGAAGCTGGTTTCTCAACCCTTACAAAGCTAAAAAAAAAAAAAAAAAAAAAGATACCGACTGAATCCTACAGCCGACATGCGTGTGGCGTTATCCTCCTGCAAGCCAGACTGGGCCAAGATAACTAATAACAAGCAGGCACACCAGGCACACTGAACAGGTAACTGTACATTACTTTTCTCTGCTTTGTTGCAATTTACACAGTAGTTCTACATATTTTGTAATAATATTTTTCTTATAGATAAAATATACATTAGCACACTTTCAACATACGCAATTATTTTGAATCCATATATGTATGTATGTATATATGTATGTATGTACTGGTGAAAATTTTTCTAACCGGAGGGAGAAAGGTACAACAGACGTGCAAACAGGGTCGTGAAGGCAATACATAAAATCAAACTGGGTCGCGATGAAAAAAGTTTGAAGAACACTGGTGTAAGGTATCAAGACAATCAACACATTTCCCCGATCACTGTAATTTACTGGCGTAATCCCGAGAATCGATAGCTCGACTGGTTGACACTCATCCCTATATCTCTAGAGGTGACAGCTGTTGTCTGTATCTCGAGCTCCGACTCCAAGATGGCAACTAGCGTCTGCTTGCTCCCACACCCTTAGCTGAGTAAACGTCAGCTGAATAATCACGGATTGTAACAGCTCTCGTGTTTCTCGACCTTCACCGATTTGGCTGAGAGACACTGAGCTGGCCCTCTGGTCAGGCGGAAAGACCTACATGTCTCACTTCTGCTTCTGCTAAAAGCCAATTGAACTCCCTGATGGCCCCATTGGCTTTCACACTGGGCGGCCTGGAACCAATATGTTCCCATTGGTCATGGTTTGTAATCACAGAATGCCTTTGTTCAAACGGCACTAAAATTCCTCCTCCACTCATACAACAAGGAAATTATCAATAAGCAGTATTACATGTTCATTCAAGATCACGTATCACCTGAATGACACTAGATATTTAAGAAAATGAAATTGGTAGCACTCATTCCTTCATATAAATACACAAACACTAAGTAATGAATATTGCTTGATTTTTTTTATTAATAATGGCTCCGTATGCGATGCACAAACTAGTTCTGCAGGTCCCACACAGATAGCAATATTACATACAGAAAGATCATGCATCTGCCAAGTTTCTGCTGCACTTAACTGCAGTTATCTATACATGTGTGGCACGACTAGTTTCGCGGAGACAAACCACCTCTTCAGGTGCCAATAATCAACATTTAAATCCCGACATCACACATCACTCCCGTGTTATGGTAGCGTCTCCTGCCCAACACATACTGGCTGTTAAAGGGACTTTGTAGTGCCTGTGGGGGTTGGGATGTCTTGTGGTTACGAGAGAATGGGGGAGGGGTTAGGCCTGGGTAGGCGAGTGCCATAAGGGCAAGAAAAAGAAATCTATTTTATTTTATTTTAGCTAGGTGTATTGACTAAGTCATTCATAATGATTAATGATTGGATGGGCTTTAGAGTTGCCTGGGGACGAAATTAAGATCCTATTATTAGCAATTGGTATGGGCTCCACTCTGTTATACGTGACTTAGTATGTATAGGAAACGATACCACACTGTCCTGACCCACATTGACTGTTGTAAGCGGAGAGTGATTTATGGTGGGGCGTGGGTTGGCCTAGGGAGCTGGGTGAGTCCAAGCCAATTCGCTTGATATTCTTAATTCTAGACAACATAAAATTATCACTAAAAGGGAGAACTACTGTAACAAATTCTTAGTATCAGGGGAGGTTTGAGTTTAACTCTTATAAAATGGTTTCTTTGCCAACTTTAGGGATTTATCATTGAAAGATCTATGATATTTTAACTTGGATCCAATAGAATATGTCTTCTCATAAACTCGCCAGAAAATTCTGCGAGCTGTGTTTACAGAATACCTTGTAAAAACTGTGATATGTTTTATGCTGGGCAGACTGGTAAAGATCTTTATGTTAGACTTAAGCAACATAAATATAGTATAAGAACAGAACAAGAAGCAAGTGCTGTGTTTAATCATGTTAAAAGTTATGACCATTGTACTGACTGAAGTAATGCCAATTTACTTATTAACTGTAACTCCTTTACCACGAGAAATATCACTAAATCTTCAATTAGTAAATACATAATGAATTTTAACATTAATATCAGTGAAGGTTTATACAAACTGGATGGCTATATTGTTGGCAAAATTTGTAAATAGTTCCCTTTCTTGTCCACATAATAAAAATTTTTGACAGTCTTGCTGCCAGATCCGAACACACCAATCCAAACAGCACCATCCCGTGACGCTTGTTTACCAATGACGTCTTAGTTACGTCTCTTCCTTGTGTATCAACTGACTGTTCTACGTCTTCTATCTTCTTGTATCTCCCCTGACGATGTGATCATTACAAGAAAGAGCACTTTGGAACTTATCGTGTTTCATTTTCCTGTGGGTTTTTGCATATACTGGATCACTGGGACCACTGTGACCCCTTGCAACATGGATACTGAATCACTGGGACCACTGTGACCCCTTGCAATATGGATACCACACGGTTCTTCCACTACTTTTCTACAAGCTCGCCTGGTCTTTCCCCACTCTTTACTATTAACTCCAAATCGTTAATCAAAGGCCATAAACTGAAGTTCCCATTTGAATTCCTTAAGAGATGCCTTGATGAACAAGTGCTTCCAAGATCTATACTGCCGTAACGATTGTTGTTGTTGTTGTTGTTGTCTGTCACGATTATTTGATGGTTTTCAAAGTTGCATTTTGAAGAAACACATTGAACTAAAGGAGCTTGAAATGGAGGAGGCCTTTCGCATTTCAAGAGAGAAGAAAGGCGCCTTTCACATGACAATACCTAAGCAGTGGAAGAACCATATATATGAACTATTGCTATAACAGGTTAAGAAGTGAACGGAAGTCTTCAAAGGAAAATGGGCAGTAAGTTAGACCATCTCATTGAAAACACTAATTAGACTAAAAACATAAACCCTTCCTTTGTGATGAACTTGTCCAAGGATTCATTGTAACCTAGGCTACGGATTAAGTTTTGTTTGCTTTAACAAAGAAGTCAACTAAAGAAGTTGTGTTGATATTTCAAGGTCATTTTGTAATTTAGAAAAGTACAGTAAATAATTTAATATTGAAGTTAACATTTGTAAAGGATTAGTGTATGCCAGTTTGTCAAAACCAATGGTTCCAAACTGTTCATAAAGGTTTATCAGTGCTATTAACAATTTGAAAAAGGAAAATAATATACATATTACTAAATCAGACAAGGTTAACACAGTTGTGATTATGGACAAAGGTAATTAGTTATCAAAAATGAATGATCTATTATGTGACAAGACAACATACTTTAAACTCAGTAAAAATCCCCTGGAAGCAGTTAATTCTCACTTTTTTGTTGAAAAGTAATGATTCTCTCATCAAAAGGTTTTCATCATTGTCCACTTCACTGCCATATATGTATGGACTTATCAAAACACATAAGCTAAACTTTCCAACAAGACCCATTGCGAGTGCAATGGGCTCCATCACATATAAATAATCAAAATGGTTAGTTTCTTTATTAAACCAATTAGTGGTTAAGATATCAAATTCTAATATCATGAACAATGTAGATTTAGTTAACAAGCTTAATGATATCCATGTTGATTTTGATT
>JAYMFT010242074.1:0-11035 GCA_038088735.1 Panulirus argus | reverse complement strand
TGTATATATATATATATATATATATATATATATATCTATATATATATATATATATATATATAAAATCTACACGCAGCTTACACCTACTAACAACACCCCTTGACATCTGTCTTCTCTCCACATCTGCCTTCACACCTTTACATCTGCCCACCACACCACCCCTTCAAATGCTCCCCACACTACCCTACACCTGCCCACAACCCTGCTCACGTACCCACACCTCTATTCACATTTCTTCTGTTTTGACGTGATGTACATTTTACAGGCTCGTGTGGTCATGGTTGTCAGTGTCCGCCACAGTGGGAGTGTGGTTGCCAGTGACCGCTACAGCTCCGGGGCAGTGTTATAGAGACAGAAGTACAGCGACTCGCCTGGCCCGCCTCCCAGACAAAGACAAGATGATTGGTGCATGTCCTTTTGTTGCACCAAGCGTCCATTGCTCTGGCCGCAAATATGGTCAGAGGGAGAGAGAGAGAGAGAGGTGTTGAAGGAGGAGATACAACGTGAAGTGTGTTGTGTGTGTGTGTGTGTGTTGAGGGGTGGTAGAAGAGGTGGTGCCCCCTGCAGCAGGTGATAACTCCTGCCATATTTGCATCCCCTGGGTCATTGGTATCGACCCATCGGGCCCACGAGGCGCGGAGTAACTAACTGTGGCTGTACTGCTAACCATGATTGGCTCGTGCCCGCCCCACCTTAACCAGACACATACCCCGCCTGTATCACCCTGGCATCTCGTCTGATGTTACATACTGTTGGTTCTGCCTCCGTGGAGACCTCCGCTAACCCTGTCCTCTCTCCCTCTATGTTGATTAGGAATTTAGGAATTCCATCTCTCTTCCCCTCCAGCAGATAAGCTGGTCATAGACCATCAGGTCTTTTGTTATATGGCTTTCCCGTGTACTATTAATGTCCTTCATCAGGTAACCTCGTCATAAACCATTAGATGTTTTATTTGGCTTTCCCACGCACTCCCATATATCTGCCTCCCTCTACATTCCTCACTGATCTGTCCCCCTTCCCCCTAGCCTTCTGCAGTATCTAAGCGCCCTTGCAGAGGCTGTAGCGACATATTAGCTCTCCTCGAGGAGAAAAAACAAAAGAAAATCACGCCCTCCAATTCAGCAGCCAAACACAGGCGGGAAACGTCTTGCCTACGCCGCTGTTATTTCTGGGTTGGATCATTGATCTTTTGATGCCTTCTGCATCAACGTATCCCACAGCCAACGAGGGTCAGTGACCACCAAGTCATATTGGCTTTTACATGATCCTGGGTTCTCATTGGTCGAAGTATCGGTGAGAGGTGAGAGCAGGGTTATTTCTAAAGACTGTTTTTCTTCTGTGGGAAGTGGCTGGCTTGTGGTGGTTAATTGTGGTTTGTGCAGTGTAAGAAAGGTGGGAAACAGTGTGCCTCATGAGGAAACTGTACCAGCCCGTGCCACAGAAGGCAAGAAAGTTTGGTACTGTGGCAAAGTAAGCTTGGGACGACCTCCCTGGGGTACGGCGTGAGTCCGCCTGACCTCGTCCATCTCTGTGGTTAGTTTGTGTGTAGGGTATACATGCAAACACACAGACTCTTGGCGATGGTTTATCTCGGCTTCTGTAGGATCTTAATCTCGTATGTAAAGTTATTATTATTATTATTATTATTATTATTATTATTATTATCGTTAATATTATTACTATTTTTGTGAGGCCAGAGATGCCCTTCGTATCACTGTCGCCAGAGTTTGTGCCACATTAACAGTCGGCCACCTTCGGCCCAGGGACGATCACCACTACTGGTCCAAGGGCCGCCAGCTGGCTGGTCCAGGAACCAGCTGGCCCTAGGGGTACCACCAGCTGACGGAAGTCAGCGGTCAGACCCAGAACTGGCAGGCGGAGGTTAGCGGCCAGACCCCGACCCGCCTGGCCGTCACTGGGAAGGCCAGTGTCAGAGGCTTCGGCAGTGTCAGTGTACCCAAAGCCATTGAGCGTGAAGGCGCAGCCTTTGACCTGACCTTTTAAGATTAAGGTCAAAGACCAGGCCATTCTATCTCCACACACACACATCTATTGCGCCCAATGACTTCAATAGACTGACGGCCTTTAAAGATAAACAGTGCGGAGTGATACTTCAGCTGTGTTGCGTTCCTCGCGAGCCAGTGGACAGGAACGATCAACAAAGGCGCCAAGGAGGGAGGAGAATCCGACTTCTGTAGTTCAATAAGAGGCCCGGCAACTGACCCTCCGAGTCGGCTTGCATCCATGGCTGTCCTCCTCATGATGACCTGGTTGCAGAAACATGACTCTGAGGTGAACAATAAGAAGTCGTGTCTCCTTATGTTGATGGACTACAATGAGACCGTTCCTGTGACGACCATGGCTGAGAAAGAAGCGCTGCTGGCCGTTCTAGAACAAGGTGCGAGATCGGCAGGTTTGAGGGAGTCTTGCTGTACCAGACGCAGGACACAGTAGGGCATTTTATACCGGGAAATGAAAGGATGGCAACGAAGATGGGGAGGTTATGAAGAGAGCTGAGTTACAGGGTAAGGCTAGAGAGGCTTTAGATCTGTCCATCGTGGAATAGGGAAGAGTTAGAGGTGACCTGATCACTACTTATATAAGTTTTTAAAGATTTGATGAAGTCAATAGTGAGTGAACACTTCATCAAAGATGTAAGCTGTAAAGAAATATGTTTCTGGTACAAGAGTAGTGGTATTCAGTTGAATAAACTGAGTGATGATATTGTGAATGTGGACAGCATTACAGAAATTTGGAAAGTTGTACCATCGAGTAAAGTTCAAGAGATGGGGGACAGGCCCCACGAGTGTAGAGCTCCCTCCCCGTATAGTACGGACTCATAGGTAATTACCTAACTTGAAAGTTGTTGGCTCTATTTACCCTGGCATTCAGTAGGCCTGAAGCCCAAAGGAACCAGTTATTTTCCAGAGCTGAGGCGCCACGAGTGGAGGGTGGATGAATGTGGAGTGGTGGATTGTGTGGTGACCCGTGGTGGGTCTTCTTCTTCCAGCCTTCACTTGTACTCCACCCTCAATACCTCACCTCCCTCCATACCTCTCCTGTACTCTCCCTTAGTACCCTTTTCTCCCTCCATTCCTCACCTGTGTGTTCTTCCTCAGCACCTTTCTCCCTCCATCTCTCTCCTATACTCTACCTTAACGCCCCTCTCCCTCATTTTATCTCCTCAACTAACCTTACCCAGGATTCCTCTCCCTCCACCCACCCACCCTCGTGTACTCTCCCTCAGCACCAGCCTCCCTGCTCCCTTCCCCCATCCATCATCTTCACTCTCCCCCTGTCCACCTTTTCCCTTGCCTCCATCCGTCATCCATTTTCTATTTTCTCCAGCACTCAACCCCCCCCTCCTCCTCCTACACACACACACACACACACACACACACACACACACACACACACACACACACACACACGGTCCCTACCAGCGATTTTTTAATGGTTGGTTGGAAAGGCATAGTGGCCAAGGAGGAGATGGAATGTCCAGAGTGTACGCAGGTATGGTGTAGGGTCAGCGAAGTGTGTGTGTGTGTGTGTGTGTGTGTTTGTAGTTTGCTGATGATGTACTTTTGATGCCTTAATTTATTTGCTCCACGGTATACTGGGTGTGTTGCATATACCCTCCTCTCCTACCTCTGCTGTACTATCCTGAACTCCAGCTATACAAATCAGTGATTTTAGGATATTATTGCTGTTCTCCAGCACATAACCTCGTCATAGATCATCAGGTCCTCTGTTATATGGCTTTCCCATGTGCTGTACTATGACTGAAAGTCCCTACTTCCTATAAACTTTTGGTGCCATTACACCTACGTAACCTTTGACATATGCTTTGGTTGTAGGAGGCAGTATATATATATATATATATATATATATTGCTGTTCCCCAATTAAGGTAGAGATAATTCTGCACCGTCAGAACTAGGTTTACAGTTGCTAACTTTTTTGAGTTGGTATAAAACAGACTAATTTCATAATACCTCCTTTGTAAGACAGTAGTTTTGAAGTTACGTACGTATTGAGAGTAGTCTTTGGGTCGGCTAAGATGTTACTCTTCATGCGGCCCATAATCAACAAAGATACTATCGATAGTTCAGAATCATATCGGGCCATTGTTGTTGACCTACTACGTATGTATAACGACGACAAAAATTCCATGCAATTCATGTAACCTTATTGGTTGTAATTTTGTCAAGGTTGGATATTTATGCTCGTTTTCTCCAAAAGCGGTGCCATTTTTCTCTTCGCCTAAACTTCCTGGGTGACAGCGGGACATCTATCTGGTCACCGTAACCATACTCCGATGTCCAGTGTCATATTTTTTTCCATCCTGGTCCGCTGCGTCACGAACGCTGTGTCGTGACGACCTCTCCTCCTCCTCCTCCTCCTCCTCACGCATATCTTATCACACAAAAGTATATTTTTATCGTCACGAATATTTTTGTCCGCGCGCACCGTTTGTCGCTACGGATATTTTGTATTACGGCGCTACTAACGTCACGAAAATTTTGCCCTTAGGAATATTCGAGGGATCTATTATTTTTTTCATGGGTCGTTTTGGACGTTGGTTCGATAAAATTGCGAGGAGGTATCGTCGTCCTCCTCCTGCTCGGGGGGAGGGAAGATATGCATCATTCATACCGGCCCGGAATAATGCAACGCTTCTTGTCTGACCCGTGTTGTCACTATAGCCATCACACACACACATACACTCGCACCTCTCCTCCTCCTCCTCCTCCTCCTGACCTACTTGATCTCTCTCTCTCTCTCCTAAAACTCACACGCACTCCCCCTCTTCGACACGCACTCTCCTCACACCCTGGGAGAGAGAGGGAGAGGTCAGTGGCCAAAGACTCGCCCCTCCCGCGTTATGAGGAGGGAAGAGGAACGCGCTGGAGACATCGTAAGTTCCTGAAGGGATTTTGCTAATGTCTCCGACATACGCAGGGCAGCCCTGCCGACCAGCTCGAGGGGCAGACACCTCACTGATGCGTTACATAGATACACAGACCACACAGACCCAAGGTCCAGGCGAGGTGGTCTGGCCTTAACACCACTGAGAGAGATGTGGTCCCCTTAAAAGTAGTAGAGGAAAAGCTCCTGCTGTAAATACTGATAGTGTTGAGTCAGTGAGTGTTGATAATACAAGAGCGTAGGGCTCTCACCCTCCCCATTAGTATGACAGACAGGTAAATGCCAGGCTTCAGTTGCAGGTGATACTAGATCAGTTCCCTGTGGGGGGAGACATTGTACCCGGTGTTTTGACCTTGTACACGAACCTGGTGTAAATTACCTTGTACCGTACCTGGTGTATTTTCATTGTACCGCACTTGTTTTATTTACCCTGTACACGTAACCTGGTTTGTTTACCTTGTACCTGTACCTGGTGTGTTTATCTTGTACCGTACCTGGTGTGTTTACTTTGTACTATACATGGTTAGCACTGGGGCAACAAGGCGTCTTAACACAAAAAATTCCTTTTTCTTTCGTAAACTGTTTTAACCTTTACAGAATATTTGTTTTGGGGCTGAAGTTGGATAATTTTTCTCTTAAGGGAAGGCTGTAGGTGAAGTTGTTTTAAAGACTTTGGAACTCTTGGAAATTTACAAACTGCAGACTTTATCTTAATGAGGAGACGGAGTGTGGACCGTCATTGATATCTGGAAAATTAAGAACCTGGGAATTTTTCTTGCACCAAAGACGTTTTTTTGGGAGTGGAAGATGAAAAGGCTGAAACTTCTCTGGTATTTTTTTTTTTTTTTTGAAATACTGGAGATATGAGAGTGGACATCTGCCCTCTGAAACATTCTCTTGGCTTGAAGGAGGTTTGCTGGTTGGTGTGTGTGTGTTTGTGTGTGTGTGTGTGTGTGTATTTTAGATGGCAACCGATGTGGGTCAACTGTGTCAGTGGCATGTCCTCACGAGTACTCCATTACACTGTACGCTAATCACACACCCACCCTCCAAGACCCCACACCTCTACCCACCTCCTTTGCCCATATAGACCTCCAGAAGGACCTCCCACAAAGACCCCCCCATACCCCACAAAGGACCATGATCTTCCCACGGAGGCTGCACGGGTTACCAGCCCCTCTAAAAAGATATACTTTCTTCCTTCAGTCATGATGGCTCTGTAGACTGCCCCATCCCCCACAGAGCCCGTCGCCAGCCAGACTGCTGCTCTACATTAAGGCGATCCCTCACTCAGAGACCGACCCTCGCGCCCTCCACAGAGGAGACCGACACCTTCCAGGGCGATCGTTCCAGAGGATGGACGATTATCCCTTCCAGTAAAGCCTGCTCCTTCCCCACTTAAGACTTGCTACTCCTTCGAGTCGCCTCCTTACTTCTTAAAGACTTCGCCTCTTCTCAAGTCCCGCCTCACCCGCGCTCATTAGATCACCCCCCCTTTTTCACTACAGTCCCCAGCAGTGTGCCCACGCCTCACTAGGAAGACTGGGTTTCAAGAGAGGCCATCCCAGAACCAGATCACACACTTTCCCTCCACCGACCCGTGTCTCTTCCGAAGACCACCACCCATAGCTCCCTACCAGGAACTGTTGCATCCACGAGGTACCGTCGTCTACCACACAGGGCTCTCTCCTCCCTCGCCACCAGTATCGCCCACCTCAGCGAAGACTGCTTACCTCTGCTGACCTTCCTTCCCCACGACCACACCTTCCCATTCCCGACAGCTCCCGCCCGGGGTGATGATGGCTCCAGCCCTTGGCCTAAAAGACTGCCCACCTCAGGATGATCACTTAGTCCACACAAAGACTTGGCGCCCCTCTCGTCCCGTCCGTCCCCACCTCCCTCCCTTCCCGCAGACCCTTCCCTCCCTCCCACACACAGAGTTGCCCTCACAAACATCAAAGCCTTTCCCATAAAGAATGACTTTCTCATCAAAGACTGGCCGTTCCCTCGGCAAAGGACGGACAGTAAAAACTGACCCGCTACACACACCACAGACCACCGTACTCCCCAAAAACCAGATGTCTCCACCACCATCACTACCACCACCACCACCACCACCACCACCGCTTCTTCAATGGTTCTTGGGTCATTCCCTCTTGCCTCGCACCTTCCCTCTCTCCAACCATCTCCCTCTTTCCTCCTCACCACCACCCACAAACATCACCACCACTCTCTCTCTCTCTCTCTCTCTCTCTCTCTCTCGTCCTCTTTATCCCTCAGACTCAACAGGGAGTTAGTAATATAAACATCTCAGAAAAAAAAGTTGGTTCCCTGGAGTGTGTTCACTAGGCCGGCCGGTTAAGGGTTATCTGTGATGTCGGCCGGTTAAGAGCTCCTGGTGGTGCCGGCCGGTCATCTGTTCACATACAGTTCCTCGCGGATCAATGGGGCCGCTTCTGCTCCCAGGGTCTTCTATGAATTTGAAATTGGTCACCAGGTGTGTTGGCCGGAGGGCATCCATCACCCTCCCCCCTTACCCCACCCTGTACAACCGAGTGTTGTACACCTGTACCTGAACAGGCGGACAGGTGTCCTGTACACACCCGAGTGTTGTTCACCTGTACCTGTGCAGGTGGGGCAGGTGTCCTGTGCCTAGGCAGCCCTGCACATGCACCTGGTAGGGTGGGAGGGTGTACATTCCTGTGTACATATTGTCGGTTTTAGATGACACTCACACCACCACCACCTCTCTCTCTCTCTCTCTCTCTCTCTCTCTCTCTCTCTCTCTCTCTCTCAGCCCACAAAGTTTAAGTGATGGCACAACTTTCGTTACTTTTGCCAAGGCAACTTGTCAGAAGTCATGATATCCAAAGTGCACTGGGAGGTTTACGTGAAAACTATTATAAAACTTTACAAAGAATATATACAGTGGCAAAAAGTGGTCGGCCAAGTACACATCCGGCCGCTGAGCCAGAGGGTCACCCACAAGGGCTTCACCTCTAAAACCCGTAAGCTGCACGATGGAGTAACCCAAGGAGGGGTAGCCCTTTTTCCAGCCCTCTTCAGTCTCTCCTCGTATGTCCTTCCACCAACTCCTGTAGACCACATTGTGCAGGTCCTTTCATAGGCAATAACTGAACGGCCATATCGCTGCGCGGTGATGCTACGAAAGTAAGAAACAAACCTGCAACGCTAACCTGACTTCCTCAGAACACGGCTCTCCCAGAATAGAATGTCTGCATCGCCAAAGAAGTCGTCAGTCACCCTCTTAACCCCAGGCTTACATGAATCCAACCTGCACCTTCCCGTCACCTTGAATGGACAGTCACTCCCGCTCAGCAAAACAGCAGCTTGTTTGTTATTCTGGGCGTCACATGCAACACAGACGACATTCACCCCCGCATCGCAGACATCAACACGGAAACAACAAACGAACTGAAGTCCCTAAGAATTCATACTGGCACCAAGTCTGGACAAGAAGAAGAATCCCTAGTACCTTCTGCGAAATCATTTGCTCCATCCTAAACTACGCCTCACCAGTCTGTTCATCCACTCCGTTAAAGCTACATACCACACAAAATATGGCTTTCAGTACTATCACTGGCTGACTAGCAACCACAAACACTCAACATATACACAGCTAAATAAAGATCCTCGCAGAACATTCCCATCCTAGTATGCTTGGCATTCAGTTCTTTGCAACAGATCTAGAACTTCCCATCCGAACCACTCCATAACTAACCACCAGTCCCCAAGTAGAAGTAGAAAGCTTACCCTTGCTTTACATTTCATGACCCTCTACACACGGATCTCCCCACCCCAGCAAACACAACACGGAGAACACAGATACACTTGAAATGACCCAGGAAGCACTAAATAACAGCCTTCCAGTACAGTCTCAAACTTCACCCCACCAGACATACGCCCATTCGAAACCACGCTCCCCAAACATATACGAGTTACACCTTTTAGTCTGCGCTGTGGACACTAGCCATCTGTTCGCCAATTACGATTACCGATCCACCATACCACAAGACCCTCTCATTCGCAAGGTGCAGCTCCCATACTGAAGATATGGAACGCTTGCTTCTCAACTGTCCTACACTGGCCTCATATACACACACACATCACACTCCTTGACCTGTGGTCCCGCCCGGTGGACGTGGTCGGCTTCCTAAGCGCTTCGGGAGCCCCATCGAAGGTAAAAGGGACTCCTGAGACATGGCTGCGCCCCGAATGAGAAGTCACCTTCGATGAGTGGACGAAAGGGAGTAGAATTTCGTTGATGGCATTCTTGCTGTGAATGAGTTCATCACTTCCCTACACCAGAGCGGTGTGCAGCCTGGAAGCTGCCGGAGACCAATGATGGAGGCCCTGGAGTTGTGTAATTCGATTTTACAGTGAACTGGATTTCAGAATCCGGTCGTCTTAGTTGTTGACGATTGTGATTGTATAGTGAATTTGATTTTGGTAGTAATGGTAGGTGTGTTATGGTGAAGGCATTGGTGATGAATGGTAGTTATGGTGTGATGGTAGGTGTGTGTGTGGTGCTGATGATTGTGGTGGTGTGTGGTAGGTGTGATGGTGATGGTAGGTGTGTGTGGTTTTATGGTTGTGGACGTGTATGGTTGCGATGGTGATTTAGATACCCGTTTTTGTTTTTATATACTGAAATTTCCCCTTTAACAGGCTGTCATTTGTTTAAATAATTCAACAGCATTGCCGTAATTTCAAACGGAAATGTATTTAATCATGACAGAGTATTATTATGAATTTTATATCAGCGTGACGTCACAATAAACGAGAATAGGCAGAAATAATGTGAAACGTAAACAAACGTTCGAATTTTGCTCTTGATTTCGGCGGAAGAAAAAAAAAACTTTTTTTGCTGTTGTAATTGGTATCCAAGCATAAAAATCATGGGATATTACTGATAGTGTTCTTGAGCATATATCTTATTATTGTTGGAAATATAATAGCTGTTATGAATTGTTTGTTAAACATTTTTTTTCGGTGTCAGTCGAACGTTTGCGATCAGCTGATTTCTGACTGTTGATGTTAGTCGTGTCCTTTTCATTTTGAGTTGTTGTTGTTTAGGGCTGTAAATGATCATCGACAGGTGAATGTTGATCACCCAAAGTTGGGGAGAGTGGGTAATGACTGTGATGGTGTTCCTGTCCCAGAGTGGTACAGAGTGGTGGTTGTCTGTTGTGGTTTGATCAGTCCCCGTCCACAGTGGGTGCCACCCACCAGCGTCAGATGAAATATGTGGGATAAGACCTGCTGCCTCGCCTTGCTTCCCGCGGTCCCCGGCCGCGAGAGAGAGAGAGAGAGAGAGAGAGAGAGAGGAGGGAAAAGAATTCCCCTCTGTCTTGCCCTTCAGTCTTTAGAATTATTTTTTTCCACCCCTTTGGCTGCCCTGCCCCTCCTGTCTCTAGCCTCCCCCCCCCCCGCCCCCACCCCCTCCTCTCCCAGGACTCCTGAATCCTCTCCTTCCCCCCCTCTTCCTGTCCCTCAGCTGCAGTGCTTCCTCTCTTGCTCTCCCTCTTCCTCTTCCATCTGTTCCACCCACTCCAACCCCCCCCCCCCTCCCCTCCACCCTCCCCTCATCCCTGCCTCTCTGCATCCCTTGTGTGAGAATCTTTGGTAAATTCTTTGTCAAGTCTGTTCCGCCTTATGACTCCCACTGTATTTTATGGCATTATTCTCCCGCTTACTTGAAAAAAAAAAAGCAGTTTGTGTCCCATGGAGGAGATATTGATGTTTATGTAATGTCTATGAAGACCTGTGAAGTGTGGCAGTGGATACACCTGGGCACGGTTCAGACTCGGTGTGTGTAGGAAGAAAATGCACAGAAATTCGGGAATGTACTGTGCCACACGATGGTAGGTCGATGCAGCGACATATTTGTCCGGGCGAAGTTTGTTCTGTGGTGTAAAAGAATAAAAAAATTTGTTGCTTGATGTGAAAGGTTGTGATTTGACACGCACACACACACACACACACACACACACACACACACGCATATATATATTTATATATTTGTTATTTAATGTGTTTGTGTGTGTGTGTATGTGTGTGTGTGTGTGTGTGTGTGTGTGTGTGTG
>JAYMFT010242063.1:0-11035 GCA_038088735.1 Panulirus argus | reverse complement strand
TAATAATAATAATAGTAATAATAATAACAATAATAATAATAATAATAATAATAATAATAATAATAATAATAATAATAATAATGATGATAAGAAAAAGCAATAGCTAAATAATGATTATAATAAAAAGAGCAATAATAATAATGGTGATAATATTTTTAATAATAATAACACAACCATCAGCAGGAGATAGTCATACCCTATCATAACACAACTTTCAGCAGGAGTGAATCATAACATAATACAACCTTTAGCAGGAGGGAGTCATAACCTATCATAACACGCCCTTCAAAAAGAGAGAATCATAAACATATAACACAACCTTCAGCATGAGGAAGTCATAATCTATCATAAGAAAATCTTCAGGTGGAGGGAGTCATAACCTAATATAACACAACCTTCAGTAGGAAGGAATCATAACCCATCATAACACAACATTGAGAAGAGGGAATCATTACCCATTATAACACAGCCTTCAGCAGAAAGGAGTGAAAATCCAGCATAACTACCTTCAGTAAGAGGGATTCATAACTCAACATAACACAACCTTCAGCAGAAGGGATTCATAATGTGTCATAAGAAAACCTTTAGTAAGAGGGAGTCATAGCCCATCATAACACAACCATTAACAAAAGGGAATCATAACCCATCATAAGAAAACCTTCAGCAGAAGGGAGTTCAAACCCTTCAAAACACAACCTTCAATAGGAGGTAATCATAACCCATGATAAAACAACATCCAGTAGGAAGGAGTCAAAACCTATCAAAACAAAACCTTCAGCAGGTGGGAGTCATAAGCCATCATAACACAACCTTCAGTAGGAGGGAATCATAACTCATGGTAAGAAAACCTTCAGCAGGACGGTGTCATAACCCATCATAACACAACCTTCAGTAGGAGAGAATTATAACCCATCATAATATAACCTTCAGAAGAGGGAGTCATAACCAGTCATTACATAATCTTCAGCAGGAGGGAGTGAAAACCCATCATAACAACCTTCATTAGGAGGGAGTCATAACCCATCATAGAACAATTTTCAGCAGGAGGGAGTCATAACACATAATACCGCAACCTTCATCATGATGGAACTATAACCCATTATAATACAACCTTTTAACAGGAGGGAGAGTTAACTGATCATAGGACAATCTTCAGTAGGAGGGAGTCATAAATCCTCATAACACAACCTTCAGTTTGAGGGAATCATAACCCATCATAACACAACCTTCAAATGGAAGGGGTCATAAGAAAACCTTAAGCAGGAGGGAGTCATGACCCATCATAAAAAGTCCTTCAGCAGGGGGGAGTCTTATTCCATCATATTACAACCTTCAGCAGGAGGAAATCATAACCCATCATAACACAACCATCACCAAGAAGGAGTCATAACCCATCATAACACAACCTTCAGCAACAGGGAATCATAACCCATTATAAAACAACCTTCAGCTGGACGGAGTCATAACACATAATATTGAAACCTCTCTCACGATGGAATCATAGCCCATTATAATACAACCTTAAACAGGAAGAAGACTTAACCCATCATGACATATTTTTCACCAAAAGGGAGTCATAACCCATCGCAACAACCTTCAGTACGAGGGAGTCATAACCCATCATAACACAACCTTCAGTAAGAGGGAGTAATAACCCATCGTAACACAATCTTCAGTAGGAGGAAGACATAAACCAACATAACAACATAAAGTAGGAGAGAATCATAACCCATCAAAACACAACCTTCAGCAGGAGGAAGTCATAACTCATCTTAACACAACCTTCAGCAGGAGGGAGACATAAACCAACATAACACAGCCTTCAGCAAGAGGGAGTCATAACATATAACACAACCTTTAGGATGAAAGAGTCATAACTCTTCATAACACAACCTTTAACATAAGGGAGACATAAACCAAGATAACACAATCTTCAGCAGGAGGGAGTCAACCCGCCATAACACAAAATTCAACAGGGGTGGGGAGAGTCATAATCCATTTTAACACAACCTTCAGCACTAGGGAGTCATAGCCCATCATAACCATCAGCAGGAGATCGTCATACCCCATCACAACACAACCTTCAGCAGGAGGAAATCATAACTCAATATAACACAATCTTTAGCAGGAGGGAGTCATAACTCATCATAACACAATCTTCAGAAAGAGGGAATTACAACCTACCATAACGCAACCTTCAAAAGAAGGGAGCCATAACCCATTATAACACAACCTTCATCAAGAGGGAATCATGACCCATCATTAAACAGCCTTAAGCAGGAGCGAGTCATAACCCATCATAAGAAAATCTTAAGCAGGAGGGAGTCACGCCCCATTATAACACAACCTTCAGCAAGAGGGAGTCATAACCCATCATAATGCAAACTTCAGTAGGAGGGAATCATAACCCATCATAACATAGCCTTTAGAAGAGAGAGTCATAACTCAATATAATAACCTTCAGCAGGAAGGAGTCATAACCCATCATAACACAATCTTCAGAAAGAGGGAATCATAATCCACCATAACACAACCTTAAAAAGGAGGGAGTGATAACCCATCATAACATAGATTTCATCAAGGGGGAATCATAACCCATTATGAAACACCCTCCAGCAGGAAAGAGTCATAAACCATCGTAGAAGAACCTTCAGCAGAAGGGAGACATAACTGTCATAACACAATCTTATGAAGAAGGAGTCAACACCCAACATAAAACAACCACCAACAAGAAGGAGTCAAAACCCATCAAAACATAATCTTCAATAAGAGGGAATTATAACCCATTAGAAAACAACCTTCAGCAACAGGGAGTCATAACCCATCATAACACAACCTTCAGCAGAAGGGAGACATAACACATCATGAAACAACCTATAGCAAGAGGGAGTCATAACCCAAGATAAAACAACTTCCAGCAGGAAGAGTCAAAACCTATCAAAACACAACCTTCAATAGCAGGGAGTCATAACCCACCATAGCACAACCTTCAACAGGTGGGAGTGAAAACCCAACATAACAACCTTCTGTAGGAGGGAGTCATAACCCATCATAAAACAACCTTCAGCAGAGGGGAGACATAACTCATCATAACACAATCTTTATCAAGAAGGACACAACACCCAACATATAACAACCTCCAGCAGGAAAGAGTCAAAACCCATCAAAACACAATCTTCAATAGGAAGGGGTCATAATCAATTATAAAACAACCTTCAGCAAGAGGGAGTCATAACCCACGATAAGAAAACCTTCAGCAGGTGGGAGTCATAACCCATCATAACACAACCTTCAGAAGAGGGAGTCATAACCTATCACTACACACCCTTCAGCATGAGGGAGTGAAAACCCATCATAACAACCTTCAGCAAGAGGGAGTCATAACCCATCATAGAACAACCTTCAGCAGGAGGGAGTCATAACACATCATAACACAACCTTCAGAAGAGGGAGTAATAACCCATCATAACAAAACCTTCAGCAGGAGTGTGTCATATTCCATCATATTACAACCTTCAGAGGAGGGAATCATAACCCTCATAACACAACCTTCTCCAGGAAGGGGGCATAACCCATCATGACACAGCCTTCAGCAGGAGGGAGTCATACCCCATCATAACACAACATTAAACAGAAGGGAGTTATAACCCATCGTAACAGCCTTCAGCAGGAGGGAGTCATACCCCATCATAACACAACATTAAACAGAAGGGAGTCATAACCCATCGTAACAGCCTTCAGTAGGAGGGAGTCATAACACATAATATCGCAACAGTTATCATGATGGAATCATAACCAGTTATAATGCAACCTTTAACAGGAGGGGAACTTAACCCATCATAACATAACCTTCACCAAAAGGGAGTCATAACCCATCATAACAACCTTCAGTATGAGGGAGTCATAACCTATAACACAACCTTCAGGAGGAAAGAGACATAACCCATCATAACAGTCTTCAGCAGGAGGGAGTCATATCCAATCATAACACAGGCTTCAGCGGGAGGGAGTCATAACCCATAGTAGGAACCTTCAGTATGAGGGAATCATAACCTATCAAAACACAACCTTCAGAAGGGGGGAGACATAACCCATTGTAACACAACATTCAGCAGGAGGGAGTCATAACCCATTATAACACAACCTTCAGCAGGAAGGAGTTATAACCCATCATAACACAACCTTCAGTATGAGGGAATCATAACCCATCATAACGCAACCTTTAAATGGAAGGAGTCATAACCCATCATAACAAAACCTTAAGGAGGAGGGAGTCATAACCCATCATAACGCAACATTCAGCAAGAGGTAGTTATAGCCCTTCATAAAAAACCTTCAGAAGAAGGGAATCATAACCCATCATAAAACAACCTTCAGCATGAGGGAGTCATAACCCAACCTAAGAAAAACTTAAGCATGAGGGAGTCATAACCCATCATAACACAACCTTCAGTAAGAGGGATTCATAACACATCATAAAAAAACATTCAGCAGGAGGGAATCATACCCCATCATAGAACAAACCTTCAGCAGGAGGGAGTCAACCAATCCTAAGGAAACCTTAAGCACAAAGGGCGTCATAACTTATCAAAATACAATCTTCAGTAGGAGGGAGTGATAACCCCCTCATGATACAATCTTCAGAAGGAGGGAGTCATAATCCTTCATAATACAACCTTCAGCAAAAGAGAGTCATAACCCATCATAGCAACCTTCAGTAGGAGGAAATTAGAACCCATTATAGCAGAATCTTCAGAAGGAGGTAGATATAACCCATCATAACAACTTTAAGCAGAAGGGAATCATAACCTATCGTAACAAAACCTTCAGCAGGAGGGAGTCATAACTTATCATAACACAGCCTCTAGCATGAGGGAGTCATGAACCAACATAACACAATCTTCAGCAGGAGGGAGTCATAAACCAACATAACAAAACCTTCAGCAGGAGGGAGACATAACCCATTATAACACAACTTTTAGCACTAGGGAGTCATAGCCCATCATAACACAACCATCAGCAGGAGATAGCCATGCCCCATCATAACACAACCTTCAGCAGGAGGGAATCAGAACTCAATATAATACAACCTTCAGCAGGAGCGAGTCATAACCCATAACACAATCTTCAGTAGGAGGGAATCATAACCCATCATAAGAAAATCTTAAGCAGGAGGGAGTCATAATCCATCATAACACAACCAACAACAAGAGGGAGTCATAACCCATCATAAGAAAACCTTTAGCAGGTGGGAGTCATAACTCTTCATTACACAACTTTCAACAGGAGATAGTGACAACCTAATATAACAACCTTCAGTAGGAGGGAGTCATAATCCATCACAGAACAACCTTCAGCAGGAAGGAGTCAAAACCCATAAAACCAACCTTCAGCAGGCGGGAGTCATAAACCCAACATAACACAACCTTCATTAGGAAGGAATCATTACCCATCATAACACAACTTTCAGTAGGAGGGAATTATAGCCCAACATAACACAATCTCCAGAAGAGGGAGTCATAACCCATCATTAGACAACATTCAGCAGGAGGTAGTAAAAACTCATCATAGCAATCTTTAGTAGGAGGGAGTCATAATACATCATAGAACAACCTTCAGCAGGAGGGAGTCATAATACATAATATCGCAACCTTGATCATGATGGAATCATAACCCATTCTAATGCAACGTTTAGCAGGAGGGAGACTTAACTGATCTTAATAAAATCTTAAGTAGGAGGGAGTCATAACCCTTCATAATACAAC
This sequence comes from Panulirus argus, assembly GCA_038088735.1. Classification (NCBI taxonomy): domain Eukaryota; kingdom Metazoa; phylum Arthropoda; class Malacostraca; order Decapoda; family Palinuridae; genus Panulirus; species Panulirus argus. Next base: position 5,270 of record JAYMFT010242063.1, on the reverse strand, counting down.
CTTTAGCGAAAGGGGGTCATAACCCTTTAAAATACAACCTTCAGTAAGAGGTAGTAATAACCCATCATAGCATAAACTTCAGTAGGAGGGAGACAACCCATCATAATAACCTTCAGCAGGAGGGAGCCATAACCCATCATAACACAACCTTCAATAGGAGGGAATCAAAACCCATTATAAACCAATCTTCAGGAAGAGGGAGTCATAATCCATCATAAGACAACCTTCAGAAGATTGGAATCATAAACTATAATTACACAACCTTCAGCAGGAGGGAGGCACAACACATCATAGCAAAACCTTCAACAGGAGGGAAAAATAAGCCATAAAAACACTACCTTCAGCAGGAGGGAGTCATAACACATCATAACAAAACCTTTAGCAAAAGAGTCATAATTTATGATAACAACCTTTAGCACGAGGGAGTCATAAACAAACATAACATAACCTTCAGTAAGAGGGAGTCATAACTCATCATAACACAACTTTCAGCAGGAGGGATTCATAAACTAACATAACACAACCTTTAGCGGGAGGGATTCATACACCAACATAACACAACATTCAGCAGGGAGGAGTCATAACCCATCATAACACAACCTTCAGCAGGATGGAATCATAATTCATCATAACACTACCTTCGGTAGTCGGGAGTCATAACCCAACATAACACGACCTTCTGTAGGGAGGAATCATTACTCATCATAACACAACCTTCATTAGTAGGTAGTAATAACCCATCATAACCAAACCTTCAGTTGGATGGAGACATAACCCATCATAACAACCTTCAGCAGGAGGGAATCATAACCCATTGTAACAAAACCTTCAGCAGGAGGGAGTCATAACCCATCATAACACAGCCTTCAGTGGGAGGGAGTCATAAGCCATCATAACATAACTTTCATCAGGAGGGAGTCATAACTATTCATAACAAAACCTTCAGCAGGAGGGATTCATAACACATCATAACACAACCTTCAGTAAGAAGGAGGCATAAGCCATCATAAGAAAACCAGCAGGAGGGAGTCATAACCCATCAAAACAAACTTCAGTGGGAGGAAGACATAACCTATCATAACAACCTTCAGCAGGAGGGAGTCATAACCCATCAAAACAAAACCTTCAGCAGAAGGGAGTCATAACCAATCATAACACAAACTTCAGCAGGAAGGAGTCATAACACATAATAAGAGAAACTTCAGCAGGAAGGGGTCAAGCTCATTAAGACAAAACCTTCAGCAGAAGGGAGTCATATCCCATCATAACGCAACCTTCAGTAGGAGGGAGTCATAACATATCATAACACACCATCAGCATGAGGTAATCATAACACATCATAACACAACCATCAGCAGGAGGGAATCATACCCCATCGTAAAAAAACTTTCAGCAGGAGGAGTCATAACCCATCATAACACAGCCTTCAACAGGAGGGTGTCATAATCCATCATATTAACCTTTAGTAGGAGGGAGCCACAACCCAATTTAACACAATCTTGAGTAGGAGGGAGTCATAACCCTTCATAATACAACCTTCAGCAAAAGGGCGTCATAACCAATCATACCATAATCTTCAGTAAGAGGTAGTAACAATCCATCATAACAACGCCTTCAGTAGAAGGGACACGTAACCCATCATGACAACCTTCAGCAGAAGGGAATCATAACCCATCATGAAACAACCTTCAGCAAGAGGGAGTCATAACCCATCATAACACAACCTTCAACAGAAGTGAGTCATAACCCATTGTAACAAAATCTTCAGCAGGATGGAATCATACCCCATCATAACAACCTTCAACAGGAGGGAATCATAACCCATCATAACACAGCCTTCAGCTGGACGGAATCATAACACATATATATCGCAACTTTCACCATGATGGAATCATAACCCATATTATAATAGATCCTTTAGCAGGAAGGAGACTGAATCCATCATAACATAACCTTCAGCAGGAGGGAGTCATAACCCATCACAACACAAACTTCACCACAAGGGAGTCATAACCCACCGTACTAACCTTCAGTATGAGGGAGTCATAACCCATCATAACACAACCTTCAGCAGGAAGGAGACATAACCCAACATAACACAACTTTCAGCAGGAGGGAGTCATATCCCATTATATCACAGCCTTCAGAGGGAGTCATAACCTAACATAACGCAACCTTCAGTAGGAGGGAGTAATAACCACTCACAACACACCATTCTGCAGGAGGGAGTCATAACCCTTCATGATACAACCTTCAGCAAAAAAGAATCAAAACCCATCATAACACAACCTTCAGTTGGAGGGAGTAATAACCCATCATAACACAACCTTCAGCAGGATTGAGATATAACCCACCATAACAACCTTAAGCAGGAGGGAATCAACCCATCGTAACAAAACCTTCAGGAAGAGGGAGTCAAAACTCATCATAACACAACTTTTAGCTTGAGGGAGTCATGAGCAAACAAAACATAATCTTCAGAAGAGGGAGTAATAACTCATCATAACAAAACCTTCAGAAAGAAGGAGTCTAACCCATCATATTACAGCGTTCATCAGGAAGGAGTCATGACTCATCATAACAAAATCTTTAGCATGAGGGAGTCATAAAGCAACAGAACACAATCTTTAGCAAGATGGAGTCATAATACATCATAACACAACCTTTAGGATGACGGAGTCATAACTCTTTATAACACAACCTTTAGCATGAGGGAGTCATAAACCAACATACCAGAGAGTACAGCAGGAGGGAGCCATAAATTATCATAACACAACTTTCAGCAGGAGGGAGTCATAAGCCAACATAAGAAAACCTTCAGTAGAAAGGAGACATAACCCATCATAAAACAACATTCAGAAGGGGGGAGTCATAACTCATCATAACACAACCATCAGCAGGAGACCTTCATAACGCATCATAACTCAATCTTCAGCAGGAGAGAATCATAATTCAACATAACACAACCTTCAGCAGGAGGGAGTCATAACCCATCATAATACAATCTTCAGTAGGATAAAATCATAACCCATCATAACACAACCTTCAGCAAGAGGGAATCATAACCCATCATAAAACAATCTTCAGCATGAGGGAGTCATAACCCATCATAACACAACCATCAAAGGAGGGAATCATAACCCATCATAACACAACCTTCAGCAAGAGGAAATCATAACCCATCATGAAACAGTCTTCAGCATGAGGGACTCATAACCCATCATAATACAACCTTTAGCAAGAGGGAGTCATAACCCATCATAATACAACCTTCAGCAGGAGGGAATCATAACCTCTCAAAGCACAACCTTCACCAGGAAGGAGTCATAACCCAACATAACACAACCTTTTGCAGAAGGGAATCATAACACAAAATAACACAATGTTCATCAGGAGGGAGTCATAATCCATCATAACATTGCCATACGCAGGAGGGAGTCATATCCTATCGTAACATAGCCTTCAGCGGGAGGGTCATAACCCATTATAACAACCTTCAGTAGGAGGAAGTCATGACCCAATATAACACAACCTTCAGCAGAAGGGATTCACAACCCATCATAACACAATTTTCAGCAGGAGTGAGTCAACACCCATCACAGAACAACCTTCAGCAGGAGGGAAGCATGACCCATCATCACACAACCTTTAGTAGGAGGGAGACATAACCTATCAAAACAACCTTTCGCAGGGTGGAGTCATAGCGTCTCATAAACACATCCATCAGCAGGAGGGAATCATAACCCATCATAAACCAACCTTCAGCAGGAGGGAGTAATAATCCATAATAAAACAACGTTCAGGAGGAGGGAGTCATAACTCATCATAACTCAACGTTCAGTAAGAGGGAAGCATAATCAATCTTAACACAACCTTCAGTAGGAAGAAGTCATAGTCCATCATAATACAACCTTCAGCAATAGGAAGTCATAACTATTCATAACACAACATTCATAACATAACCTTCAGCAAAAGCGAATCATAATCCAACATAAAACAACCTTCAGCAGGAGGAAATGATAAAACATCATAACGCAACCGTCAACAGGGGAGAGTCATAACTCATCATAACACAACCCTCAGCAGGAAAAAGTCATAACCCAACATAACACAACCTTCACCAGAAGGGAGTCATAACACATAGTAACAACCTTCAGTAGGAGGGAGACATAACCCAACATAACACAACACTAAGCAGGAGGGAAACATAACCCATCATAACATAACCTTCAGCAGGAAGAAGTAATAACCCATCATAACACAGCCTTTAAAGGGAGGGAATCATAACCCATCATAACGCAACCTTCAGTAGGAGGGCGTCATAATCCATCACAACACAACCTTCAGTAGGAGAGTCAAAACTCTTCCTAACACAACCTTTCAGCAGGAGGGAGTCATAACCCATCATAACACAACCTTCAGTAGGAGGGAGACAACCCATCAAGACAACCTTAAGCAGAATCGTAACCCATCATAAGAAAACATTCAGCAGGAAGCATTCAAAACCCATCATGACGCGACCTTCAGGAGGAGGGAGTCACAACGCATCATAACACAATCCTCAGCAGGAGGGAATCATAACCCATAATAACACAACCTTTAGCGGGAGGGAGTCATAAACCATCATAACTAAACCTTCAGCAGGAGGGAGGTATGACTCATCATAAGACAACCTTCAGTAGGAGAGAGTCATAACACTTCATACCACATCCTTCAGTAGGAGGGAATCATAACCTATCATAACACAACTTTCAGCACGAGGGAGTCATAAACCATCACAACACAACCTTCAGCAGAAGAGTATCATAACCCATTATAAAACAACCTTCATCAGGAGGGATTCATGGCACAATATAACACAACCCTCATCAGGAGGGATTTATAACACATCAAAACACAACCTTCAGTAAGAGGGAGGCATAACCCATCAAAACACAGCCTTCAGCAGGAGGAACTCATAACTAATCATAACACAACTTTCAGCAGGAGGGATTCATTACATATCATAACACAACTTTCCGTTAAGAGGAAGGCATAACCCATCATAACACAACCTTCAGCAGGAGGGAGTCATAACCCGTTAAAACACAACCTTCAGCAGGAGGGAGCTATAACCCATCATAACGCAACCTTCAGTAGGAGGGAATCATAACTTAAAGCATAACTGGTAAAATAGAAAAAGCCTCTAAAAAATTCCCTTTTTGGATGGTTTGGCAGATAATGAAATTAGTGATAAAATAGTAGAACATTTTACAAATATATGTACTTTC
>JAYMFT010242052.1:0-11035 GCA_038088735.1 Panulirus argus | reverse complement strand
CTCTCTCTCTCTCTCTCTCTCTCTCTCTCTCTCTCTCTCTCTCTCTCTCTCTCTCTCTCTCTCTCTCTCTCATCACAGGTTTGAGGAGCTCTTGCCACAGTAACTCCCTAATGGCATCAACCTCCCCCCAGCACACGACTTTAATCAAGGCCTCCTGTTTAAAACAACCTTCATTTATATAGTCTGCAAACGCTCAGGGATCTCTTCTAGAATGCTAGGTTAAGTTAGGTTAGGGTAGACTAGGTTAGGCTGAGCTAGGCTAGGTTAGATTCTGGCCCTTCGACGTAATACCGACAAGGAATTCCAATTATTTGCGTTACTGTAAACAGAGCGGAATTCCCATTACAGCCATAGAATATTTGCCTTTCGGGGTCTTCCACTGGAGGCTTTCCCCCTTTCCCTCCCTTGTGTAATTAGCGACCAGAGGACAATCATTACAGATAATTAGAGGTGATTAATCCAGGCTGGCGGGTCAGTAAGGCCTGTCTTGGTTTGGTGATCTTCACAGGCATATGATGGTTGTAGTGACTGGTGGATGTTGTGTTGTGGGTGATGACCGTTGTGGATGTTGTGTTGTGGATGATGACTGGTGGATGTTGTGTTGTGGGTGATAACCGGTGGATGTTGTGGTGCGAGTGATGACCAGTGGATGATGTTGTGTGGGTGATGACCGGTGGATGTTGAGGTGTGGGTGATGACCGATGGATGATGTGGTGTGGGTGATGACCGGTGGATGTTGTGTTGTGGGTGATGACCGGTGGATGATATGGTGTGTATGATGACCGTTGTGGATGTTGAGATGTGGGTGATGAACCGGTGGATGATGTGGTGTGGGTGATGACCGTTGTGGATGTTGTGTTGTGGGTGATGATGACCGGTGGATGTTGTGGCGTTGGTAATGACCGTTTTGGATGTGGGTGACCAATGATTGACTGACTACCACACGATCAATGGCAGGCTGTAGTAGTGACACAGTCTCCTTCAGCTAGAGTAAACTCGACCCTACTTTACGTGTGTCGATACACTTAACACTTGCCAGTAAAGTATGGCACGCCAGGGTGACTCATTATACGTAACAACGTCTCCTGATTGACTTACACTTAAGTGTAATATTTCATGAACCAACAAGCAATTACCTTGGATGATTATGCGCGTCAATTAGCCATGAAAAAATAAGTAACTTTTATCATATGTTTGTCAATTAAATGGCTAATGTCAGCAGTGTATCAGCCGATTGGCTGACGCGGCTGATTAGCCAATCAGGTGATTGCCTGTCATGGATTAGCTCATGGTGTTGTTCCTGTTTCACGTGTCAGCAGAGACGGCCGATCGTCGAGTCAGCCGGTGTGAAGTGTTTGATACACATTATGACACAGTTGGCTGGGTGATCAGTCAGCTGGAGTTGTTGTCATCTGGTCTACGTATCAACACACCTGGGCCCTAATCTCACCAGCTGTTGGCTGAGCTGTCTGGCGGTGGGTCAGGCGCTGGTGCTGCTGACACACACACACACACACACACACATGGGTGAGAGACGTGGCGACAAGTCAGGCAGAGAAGGAGGAAGGCTGACGCCTTTGAAGACGAGCGAACTCATCCACTTCACTTGATTACAGAGACTGAGCCTGGTAAAGGGATTTGGATCGCTGCTCGGAGACAATCTAATCCTACCGCTTGGTTTGTACATTACCCTGAAAACTCAGTAGCTTAGAGGAGAAATTAGAGAACGGAAAAGAAAGCTAATTTACCTAATGGCACGGGTGAGCACGTCCTCAGGAGACGTGGGGAATGTATCGTCTCAAAAAATTCCGCCGATTCAGACCGGTCTCACCTGCAGGGCAGTACACAACAACGCTTTGCTAACCCCCAGCCTCACCCGGATGGCATTACACAGCGTTGTACTCCCTTGTACCATACCTGGGTGTCATTACACAGCATCTTACTCACCTTCAAGGCATCACACAGCCTTCCTCCCCTCCTCTGAGCGTCATCTGGAGTACAACAAACAACCCGTCCCTCACCTAAGCTTCACCCGGAGGGCACCACGCAACCTCTCTCCCCCCCACAAGCCTGCTACAGTGTGGTGTCTTCCGTCCGCCGGGCTTATCTGTCACCCACGTGGCTTGGAGGAAGACTCGACGCTTCGAAGTCATCAGTATTGTGGGGAGGGAACGCTGCCCGTCACGCCCGTCGGCGTAAAGGTCGACGTGTTGGGTATTTGTTTTAAAGGTTAGAGCTCTCTCTCTCTCTCTCCACGTACACACACACATACAATTAGCACTCTCTCCTCTGTCACTGTCTCTGAAATTATCCCTCAATAAAAGTTCTCACACTTCCGTGCTTCATCCTCTTCGTGTAGCGGGATCAGCACTGAGTGCAGTTCCAGTGATATCGTACGACAAAGAAAAGAAGATAAGTTTTTGCTCTTTTATCCTTTTTTCTAGGTATCTCGTTATATCATGATGATTACGAGAGGTGTTCACATTCTGGCGAATGTCTTTGACTTCAAATAGCATCTTTAGCTTTCCCTGGGAGTAAAGGTGAAGTGACAAAGGAGGAATAGTACCACAGTCTTTAATTCTGTGGTACTAGTCTATAACACCTCTGAGCTTACATGTAGAATGTCCTTTTATAACACCTCTGAGCTTACGTCTAGAATGACGCTCTACAATATCCTTAAGCTTATATGCATAATGTCGTTTGAATATAACATGATAGTTCTAAGCAAATCTTATGCCTATGTCATCGTTAGACATAAATACATGAAAGATGAAATTACCAGCATCTTTTCTCATCACAGAAATATGATCATATTTCATTCTAATTAGGATCGGGACTTTTAAGACTAATAACAAGTACCATCTGGACGATTCTCGCTTACCACCAACTGGGAACCAGAGACGTCATTGATTTCAGTCTACTTGAATTTGCCGAGTTTCTACATTCGTTATAGTCTGCGTCTGGTGCATATATGAAATGTTCCTGAACATTTCTCTTCCACGTACTGAAATGGACACATGCCAATCGTTATCCCAGCGAAAGATTGACAGTGCTTCGTTATTCTCTAACCAGTTCACGCGGCCTTTCCTGAAAATATATCTGTTGAACCTCTTTACATGGTGATTTAGTGAGAGCTTTACCCGTTGAGCACCATAGTCCGGCCTTAGAGGAAGAGGGAATGATGCTGTGCTATGTTGGCTTGGCCTTTCACTTGAACCTCAAGGGTGAAGCCAAAGGCCAGGCTATCACAGCCGAAAAGGGTCTGACCTTTGCGCCCAAGGATTGTAATGTGGTGTTTCAAGGGTTATATCTTTGTGCTTAAAGAGGTACTCGTATACTGCTAAAAACCAGGTGAATCTCGATTTACATGACCTGAATATTGTGAGTAATGACGTCCTTAAATCACAGCATTGTTGTTCGCAAATACTGTAATGTTTAACGCATTCTGCTGTGTGTTTACTCAGGTGATATATATCTTAGAAAAAGATAGAATTCCTGTATTACAAGAGCATCATTTAATGTCCCTAGTATCCTAACTTGCGTAAGTTCACAGGGAAAGTGTGAATAAGCGAAAGCTTTGATCACATCATCCCTCATTCAGCTCATTAACTTCAGGTAAAGGTCGTTTCTGCCCTAATTGGTCTGAGGGAAAACAAAAACAAAAAACGGGACAAACCTTTGACCGACGTTGGGTCGGTAAACGGACAAATCGACATTATTCTTTTACTCAGGACGATGAAAAGATCGTACACGAGAGATGGGTAAATGCTGGTATTTGCTGAAGCTTCTGAGCAATTTCGCGAGCCATTTCTGGAGAAAAAGAATTGCAAATATCAGCCAGAAAACGCTTGAAGTACTTAACAACAAAGATAATCGTGAAAGATTCCAATCCTGATGCGTTGGTTAAACAGCCGACAGATGAATAATTCGCTTCATTTACTGAGGATGAAACTCTCTTGCCTGTGATACTTCGTTGCTAGCATTACAGCGTTGTACGCACCTACGTTATTACTGTGATGCCAAATGACCCGTCTATTTTAGGCTCTGTACTCAGGCGTGAGATCCACTTTTCAGCAAATACTGCGCCATGAACAAAGAGCCGGTGCTTTTACGCGACCTATGAATAAAAGTAGAAAACTTTTTTTTAACAGTCGTGTTGAAAGGCGCCACATGTACCAGTCGAATAATTGCCTTATTACGAGAGCGTAGCAGCAGTGGAGCATATATATATATATATATATATATATATATATATATATATATATATATATATATATATGATTCACGGGTTCCTGCATCCCGAGGATGCGATACTTCCAATAGCAGGGAAATTATGTGCTCTTTTAGTGAGAGAAGTTTCTTGAGACTGTTCCCCCAAGTGATGCAACTTCACCTAAGGTGAATGTTCACTCGAGATGCAACCTCATGCATGTGGAGTCTGCCTATAGAAAGGAGAAAGACAGACAGACAGACAGAAGGATGATAATGACCCAACATTTTCCCTGAACATGTCGTCACATTATGGTCCCAGGCGCTGCGGGAGGGTTCCGAGGGAGAACTGTTGTGAATGTGCTTATCTGCGCCATCAGGAGAATTCTGATGAGGCGGGAACGGTTCCCTCTCGTCCAACAGCCCACATCAGGCGTTAAAATGACGACAGTTTTAAAGGCGGTGGCTCCATTTCTCCGTGATCGTCTGAGGACTGTCGTTTTAATGGTAGAGAAAGCAAAACTATGAATAAGATGACGTTATTAAGGAAAATTTTTGAAGAAGCTTCTTTCTCGTCTAGAGAAAATACAAGAGTCGTTTCCATTTCAGACTTAATGATTAGAAAACGTTAATTCTTATGACCATCTCTGCGTGTGAGTGCAGTAAAGGGCATAAATCTGCATCACACGCCACCATGCCTTACAGGACTGTGAGATAAGTACACACATACCACCCTGCCTTCCATAAAAACAAAAATAATGAAGTCACTAATTTTCTTGTTCTTTTAGTATAAAGGATGATGTTGAGACCGTCTTCCGAGATGTTGCAGAAAAGGTTCCCTAAATATTATCTACCTCAGGAAACGTTCGTCGCTCGATAGGCAGGAGACATGTGGTTTCTGTAGAAAGTTCGATGAACAGTTCCAGGATGTTGTTCGGTGTAATTAACTATTGGCTCTTGAAGGAACACACTTGTCTCTTTATCAATGATTATGTTAGAAAAGCCATTGCTGGGAGGTGGACCATGCGAAGTTTTCTTCGTTGATAAACAAAACGTCACTGGACGTGAATCAAATGTTTATGGGATAATCATCTTCATTGGTGGTTTGTAAGCGGAAGAGGTCCCATGCTGAACAGGCCTTGTAAGAACGACTTAGGAAGGCTGCAATAACGCTGCATGCTCATTGGTTGTAACGTGGTGCCAGGGCTTGTAACTGTAGTATCCTGTCTTGGCCCGATTATGGTTGTTTATTTTTAGTGGCAATCTAGAAACACAGCAGACTGACGACTTCACTAGAAGGTAACTGAACATGTCATTTAGTCTTTTCTTTACCTTCAGTACTTTAGTTATTGAATGAGAAACGCAAACATACCCAAAAAGTTTAGCTAGACATGTTTCACTGGATTCCCCGTTTGATGATCTCGTTTCATACATCTGATCTGTTTAGCTAAGAACGCAGGATTGGCATTTCCCTCGCGAAACAAACAGATATATGAAAGGACTAATTATTCAGCTCTGAAAACAACTATAACAACGGAAGTATAATAAACAGATTCAGACATTCTCAGTAGAATTAACAGAAATGCAACAATAGCATCGGTGAGAATGGTATCTGGTGTAGCTTGCACTGCAACAAAAGGCGAATACGAAGAGGACGGGTAGTTGCACTTGCAGATGAAGTAAGAAGCAGCAGCAGCAACAAGAACAGCAGTAGCAGAGACAGCAGAATCGTTACCACTCCCAACGAAAACCACTAGTGACAGCAGAAGCAAAGGTAACAACAACAGGAGCAAAAGAAACAGAAGTAGAAGCAACAGCGGCAAAAGAGACAGAACTAGAAACAACGCAGCTGAAAGAAAAGTAACAGCGACGGCAGCCGAGGAGTCAGCTGCTCATTATGCTGTGGTGAAGCCCAAAAACTCACAAAGGGAATCCTTTATGCAGAGGTTGAGGTCATAACGAGGGAAATTTTCCTAAGATATTCACTTGACTACCGTACCCTGAGGACTGCGCCTCGTTGACGACACGAAGAGAAAGAGAAAGGTGGATAGTCACCCAGAAGGTGGTGGCCCATGTGGCGTTTTCCTCGTTGATAAAGAAAACGTCACTGGACGGAATCAAATGTTTTAAGGGATAACCATTTTCATTGTGTTTCACACAGTGTATCTTAAAAGGGATGTGAGTGACTCGCATTTGCAGTAGCATTTTGTAAGCAAGTCACAAGCTTTGAGGCCCAATGGCTTGTGCTGCCACACTGAAGATGGCACAAAAACTCAGGACAATATGCATTATAAGATTTACATAACATTTCTCTCCGTCTTACAGCGGGACATTTTTACAGTAGGGGACATATTCGAAGCATGTGTTTGTTTATCTATTTACACTCTGTGTTTGTTTGCCTATTTACACTCATCATGGAGGGAGTTCTACACCCTTGAGTTTTCTTTATCATACAACTTCTTAAACATTTGTTTACTGCTCATCTACCATGTCCTAAGTTACTTCTACGCATCTGCTCCTCTTATCCCTTGAAAGTAATTCACACATTCTAAGGCATTTGCGTCGTCAGCTGCTGTGATGTCCACACTTTTATCTACTATTTTTCTGAAACAGAAGCCGTCGAGGACAGGAGCTATTCCTATTATTTTTTTTTTCTAAACAAAGCTCTGTACGGTCACTGTTATCATCATTGTTTTTTACCATCTGAAGTAGGCATTTACCTATCTTTACTGGATCCATTCTACCACTGAGAGCAAACGAGATGCCATAGCCCAGGACACAGCGAGTTTTATGATGAGATGTTGATGGCACATTCAGAGTTGAAATGCAATGCCCAGTGTTGATTTTCTCTTACATTTTGCAGCTTCCGTTGATGTCTGTTTTTCATTTCTATTTTTTCATTTTAGACATCACCGAGCAGCATTACACATATATGACTTTTCATTATTCTTCTAAGTGACCTGCTACTTGGCGTAGTGCACAGAAAGAAAATAATAGCCCATGTCCTCGACTATTCCTAAGTGATATTCAAAATATCAAAAAATGGATAAGATTATCAAGACCAGAGAACCTACCAAGTCAAATGCTTTAGTTAATACAAACAACAGTGATTACAATGAGAAAATCCTGGAACCACTCCAACCCAACAGATAAAGTTAACAAGGACTTCAAAAATCAAATTAGAATATTCCTGAGAAGAAAAGTTGACCTCTTCAAACATTTCCTTATTCTCATTCCAACACTTCCTTACCTTCATGGTTTGATTAAAGCCTAGTTGCCCAATAAGACCAATTACGAGCTCAGTGGGAGCAGTTTCATGCATGCTATCAGAAAGGTTAATGTAATCATGATCAACCCTTGTTGGGAGAGTCTCTTGACTCATTCATCTGTAATATTGTGAATTTGGTCAACAAACTCAGATTCCTAAAAGTTGACTGAGTTTCGATGCCAAATTTTCTCTTTTCACTAAAGTTCCCAAAAGGTCACTGGTTCAGTATTGATGCAGTTCCTAGTTGTAATATCGTCAGACTGATTAACCTATGTGTAGATTACTCTTTATTCAGTATTAATGGAAAACAGTTTTTACTCAGAAGTTTGGCATGGCTATAAGTAATCCCCTCACCTCTTGTCCTTGCAATTTAGTCCATGGAATATTTTGAAAGTGGATTGCTGATATAAAACCAGAAGATGTTTTGTGGTTTAGATATACTGAGGATATATTTTTGGCCATCCTACTCGCATATTGATTTGTTCTTGTCAGAAGTGAAAGACTTCTATTTTCAGATCGAAATAATGTCCGCGGAGTCTTTTACTGTTAACATTTGCCTTGGTTTTTGTTGGAGACTTATCTTTGTTGATGATGTAAGACTTCCCTTTGGATGATAATGTATCTTACTTTACATTGACGGTGCAAGACTTACCCTACGTTGATGAAATATGACTTGCCTTATGTTGATGATGCATGAATCACCTGATGTTAATTGTACGTCTTACCTTTGCTTGATGACGTATCTTACCTCTCATTAGTATTTCCGCCTCAACCTTCTCTTGGAAGTACCAACCTTACCCTATTATATCATTTCATTGTACCACCCATCTTGCATTTTACCTCACCTTAAATCTCAACCCACTAAACTTTCTCTTCGTCTGTTTCCTCTGACTGTGATTAAGTATGTCATTTACTGCCGCCTTTTTCCATTAATATTTGACACCTGCACAAAATAATACCTAGTTTTCAAATCATAATCTTGTAACATCTGATACGTCCCGTGAGAGTCACTCAGACCTAAAATGATGCCAGACACTCTTTGGCAGTCGAGGTGTCTAATCAGCGTCCATTTCTGCCACACTCGCACACTTTTGTGATTAACAGCCTGACTGTAGTGGGAATCTACAAGCGTAAGTGTCCTACGGGAGGTGCTGGATCCTATCACGCAGAGAGAACTATACGTGTGTTTCCATGTCCTGGCAAGTAGATAGTGTCCAGAGTCCAGACACAGCCGCTGTTAAAAGCTTTGGGAGGAACACGTTTGCCGGGGCGGCAGGGAGACTCTTCACTTCTCTTTGATCTTTCGGTACCTCAGTTTTACTCGCTTTGGGTTTCCGCTTCCTTCTTATCTAGTACCAGATCCAGGAGTTCCTGATAGCCTCACACTACAAGGCGAACTGCTTCTCCCTCCTACTGCTCCCTATACTCACTGGATTCCCTAGGAACCTCCCCACTCCTCTGGCCAACAGCAGTCTCACATCCCCACATCCTGACGTAAGTGGGGGTCGACCATTCTGTTCACGTCCGCCACCGAGACGTGAAGGCTCGCTAGCGATTAGATTGTGGCCGACAACGAGCCCTCAGTAGCCTTTGCTGCCCCCGGCTTGCTGTCCACCTGCTTGGCGTGGTGTTAGTCATGCACTGGAAGGTTACTGTAAGTCGTCAGGATTACGAGATGTTTATCGACAGAAGTCAATGTATTTGTGTATATGTGTGTGTGTGTGTGTGTGTGTATAAACATGTAGGTATCCTTTATATATATATATATATATATATATATATATATATATATATATATATATATATTCTTAAGTTTTATCTGAAGAAGCATTGGTTTGATCAGTAGTGTGGTCATTATTTCTTAATGTGAATAAACAGGGCATTGGAAACCTCGCCCGTTCTTACACAATATCTGAGTTGCTGAAATCTACTATACACGTAGATCCTTCCCAGTCTGTCTTGTTTAATACATATCACAGCTTCTGCAAATCAATCTGTAAATGCAGCTCGCAGAACTTTCTGCTGAGATCTTGATCAGAATACTCTTACTGATGTTGGTAATGCTGAAGGCTACATCCAGATTCCTTGCACTGAGTAGGGAACTAGAGTAAAATTATCACCAAAGGACAGAACTTATAGATTTTGGTATAATGAAGAGGCTAAGGGTTAAGTCCATAAAATAATCTCCTACCAATTTAAGAGATTTATTAATGAAAGTGCGAGGCCACTCTAATTTTGATCCAGTACTTTATATATTCCCAAACTCTTTATCCATGAAATCAGCACTGCATATACGATACTGCCCTATAAAACACTGGTAGGAATGTTAATTGTTTAACTGTATCATATCGTGCAGAATATAAAATGAATATATGAAATTTAACATATTGTCGACGCTGTAGATCAGGCAATCATGAAATGGAATCATATAATCATTTTCTACTTCCACAGGATATTAAATGGAAATAATTTCTAAATTGTTGAGCAGTCGGAGAGATACGTTTGCATTTTATCACTAAATGGCTAGATAGAAAGTAAATCATCCACATATCCGAAGCAGATTGCCTTAGTGACCTTAATATTCCTAGGTAATTCTTTTTTTCCTTTCAGATTCCCTAGAAAGAGTACCTGACACTGATTAAAGAGGGTTTCCCATCGCCAAATAATCAAGCTTTTGAGCACATTATTCTCCATCAGATTCAAATACGCAGTTTATCAGTCCAAGAAACACAGACATGAAACAATAATAAGTGAAGATACCCAGGTAATCCACAAGATATTCCAACAGGTCGTCAGCAGGAACTTTTGTGAACAGATATGACAATTCAAAACTTACATGTTTGAAATCAAAATTAACTTAATGATTATCTTCTCAACTAAATCTGAATTGTTCATGATACTGGAATTTGATATATTACCTGCCAGTGGGTTTGATAAAGAGACTAACAACTTTGATAACTTGCACATAATTGAGTCATATATGAACTAGAAACTTAGGGTGGATATTCTAGAATTAAGAGACCATTCAAAACATGCTTGTTGTGGAGAATACGATTTTGATGGTGACCGTGATGATAAATGGGGAATATAATGAATACATGAGAAATACGAGTGACAAAATCATGCTTAATAGAGAATGGGATGGCCTTGATTAGGGCCTCATCTGCCCGAGCCGTCTCACTTAACATAGAAAAAAACATAGAAAAACTGGGTCCATAAGATGGACAGAGGCAGGAAGATAGATATAGCGGGACCCCTGGAAGAGGAACAGGCACCAACAGTTACCTGTCAGTAACGACTCATAACGCCAACTGCTGAAGGAAAACACACCAGGAGGGAGGGAGGGAGGAGCCACCAACACAGTCAATCAAAACGTCCCTCCAACGCCGGGGATAATCACGTTTCTTTGTGATACGAGAGTGAGTTAAAAGGCGGCCGGGAGGCGGCCGCTGATTGGATATAAGGCAGAGAGAGAGAGAGAGAGAGAGAGAGAGAGAGAGAGAGAGAGAGAGAGAGAGAGGAGAGAGAGAGGAATCAGGGTGAGGTTTTAAATCTCAC
>JAYMFT010242041.1:0-11035 GCA_038088735.1 Panulirus argus | reverse complement strand
CACTGAAAAATAATGAATGTAGCTTTCAGAGTTGGTAGGCTTTCTGTAGATTTTAAAGGACAAATGATCAGATTCTCCTGTTATCAACACATCAAGAAAGGGCAGTTAGCCTTCTTTTTTCCCATTCCCATGGATACAAGGGATCGAACATTAGTGATGGGAAATTTGAATGCAAAGATGAAGTTGCAGTTAATAGTATAATTGGGGGGAGGGAGCATACCCAATGTGAATTAGGAGTTGAACAGCCTATCGAGATGTACGCTGAAATGGGACTAGTGCATGGGAATACCTGGTTCAAAGATCGGAGCATTCAGAGGAATACATAGGTGCGTGGGATAGGGTGGGGGGCTAATTGTGCATTATTGGATTATGTGCTAATAGAGAGGCGTGCAAAGGAGACTCTCTTGTATGTGAATGTGCTGAGACGAGCACACAACCTCTGCCACTCTTGAAATCACATTGTTCCTCCCCAGTCTGATGCTCTGCACAGGTCTTTGCCATCTCAGTCACCACTTTCCCATACAACTTACCGGTGGTGGGATGTCCGATCTTTTCATGGTGGAGGCGAGTGTGACTTTAGGAAAAGATGATATGACGTGGGGTGTGAAAGGGGTGGTGAAGGTGATTGAGCTTGGAAAAGAGGATCGTGTGGGGATACACCAAGAGAACGGCGAAGAACGGCATAATGTGTGAGAATAGACGAAACTAGGAGAGTAAGCGAGGAATGGGAGGTATGTATGAAAACATTATTTTTATGTATGGGATAAGTGTGCGGTTTGCAGAGGTTAGGGTGTGGGCGTTTGGGAAAGGGTAGTGAGTGATGATTGTGGATGTCAAGTTTATAGGAAAAGATACCGGCTACGCGAGGATTGACCGTTATGATTCCTTCTTTCTTTGAACAGCGAAGCTGCGGAATTCTCATCCTTTTCTTTCATCTTTCCATCTTTCTGTAACCTTTCTGCCTTTATGAGTCAGGTCTACGAACCCCTGAGAGCTCTCATTATTTTGTCTGTTCATTATTTCATACCTTGTTTTCTTTTTACCCTGGATGGTTATGCTATTTTCTTTTCACCCGAAATGGTCATGATTGAAACGTGTTTTTGTGTGCAATTTCGTTCACCGTACGAGTAAAACCACAAAAAGAAAAAAAAATCTTCCCCAGCCATTGATATTCAAAGGCGATGTAACACTTTCATTGTATTACTTTTCCATATCTTCCTAGGCCTTGATCACCATCTGCAGACGTCTGGGCATGAAGTTGGCAAGGTTCCTGAAGTATTCCAGGTCCATGTTTTGGGTCCATAGGGTCTTGATCCTGAATGAGGCGAGGCACTGATGAAATGATGCAGGAAGCAGCCATCTGATCGTGCGTTCTGAGTGCTAGAAATCTCAGGTGTACCCATATTTTCTTGATTCCAAGAGAAAATGCGGGCTTCCTCCTCTATAGAAAGGTCAGAGCCAACCATCTTGAAGCGCAGATGGAAAATATTCAGTGCCTAGAAGCGGAATTCATAAAATATAATGTTAGCCTGGAAGAGTTAAGAGAGGGCATCGTTCCCTGAAGATAAGCCTGCAAGAGTAAAGAAAATTTTGTTCGCTCAAGATAAGCCTGGAAGAATAAAGAAAGAACATCATTCCCTGAGGATAAGCCTCGAAAAGTAAGGAAAGATCATCGTTCCCTCAAGATAAGCCTGGAAGAGTAAAGAAAGAACATTATTCCCTCAAGATAATCCTGGAGGAGTAAAGAAAGAACATTGTTCCCTCAAGACAGCTTAAGGCATTCTGAGACAGGTCGCTGGTGCTCACACCGTTAAGAACACAGGTCTCTACGACCAGATGTACGATGATGTCACCCTGGGAGTGTCATATGCTTGTACCTACAATAATCATTAACCGTGTATCGCCTTTGAAAATGTTTATATGTACAAGTGTTTTTGGTATTACATTTAGTCCTTTCGTGATGTGGCATTAAAGTTAGTTTCCTTTAAACTTTGTGGAGTTTGACACTGTATTCATCATCTGCTGTGTTGAATTTAGATACGCTACGCTGTCTCATTCATGGTGCAGACTTCCCAAACTCCCTCTGTCACCGTGTCCTCTAGAGGGGCTTCCTGACCTTGGCCAAGGCACAGGGAGAATGTGTCGCTTTATCTCCCGGACTATGTTATGCTGTGACGTCCTGTCTTCAAATGTGCTGCTTTATTGTTCTGTGTCATGATGTGGTGCGCTTTATCGTTGGTGTGCCGTATGGTCCTTTTATAATGTGATGTTCGCTCCTCTCGTGCTGTGTTGACGGGTGGTGAAGAGACTCCGGGGATTAGGTTGCACTTGCATACTAATTACTTTATGCAAATTAGTGTTGACACATTTGTTGCCTTACGTTGCATAAACTTTGAAAAAATACCCATGTTATCAGTTCATGTGTCTCAACACATAAGTTCCCTTACGCACACACACACACACACACACACACACACACACACACACACACACACAAGAGAACTGAGCTACGGCGATAGACTGAGAGCATGGAAAAGGGAAGAGAGTGGAGTGACCTGATTACAGCCTTCAAGTTTCTAGATTGGATGGAAGTGGATGACATCGACAGTAAACAGCTCATCTTATAAAGGACCTGAAGAAGTACTGTTTTAATGTAAGGTTGTTGGATGTTTGGAATGGCTGGTTAAGACCATCAGCTGCTAAATTATGGCCGTCAGATTCAAGTTTGCATCCACCAACCGAAAAGTGTTGACCACCTTCTTTAGGCGTTAGATTTTGAGGCCACTTATACTTTCACTATGTACGTGGCCCTTGACCAAGCAGTGAATCTAAGTGCCGGCAGTAGACAGAGCTACTTGAATTAATGGTAGAGAAAGTTCAAGAGATGGGTTCCCCACAAGTGTAGAACTCTCCCCACACTAAAAATAGGTTATTACACACGCTGTTCAACGCAGCAGACAGGAGCACGCAAGCCACAACCTCATCTTTTTGGAGAGGATTCAAACGAAGAACGGCTTCTTCAGGACCTTTGTACGTGCCAGGGGAGTGAGGAGATACCAGAGAGGGTAGGGGGGTCCTTGAATCGTAAATAAATCATTTGCCTGTGGCGTAGCGATGAGAGGTGCCATATACACTGTATCTAACTTTTTGGTGGTCATTTTGGTAAAATGATTGACAAGGTTATTGTGAAATTAATATCATTAAGTAAATGAAGTAGTGTGAGAAATAGAAAAACGTAGAGGATTCCAACAATAAATAGAAAAAATATATATTTTTAATGCTGTCCTAACTAACATGTTGCCTGATTTCCTTAAAAATGTTTCCGTTTACATTATTTTTGTTTATGTGCTTGGATGTGAACATCTAGCAGCTTTAGTATGTAAACAAGGGTTGGATGAAAGTTTTTAGTGAGGGTATTCGTCATCTGTTGACTGAAACTATAAGCTTAGAGCATACTCAGTGTAATCCTAAAGAAGAGCTAGACTAGAATTTTTACTGAGAAATGTAGTTGGGCGAGTTTGAAAACTGGATGACTAGGAAGGAGCATGAGGGTTTTCCAGTGGATGGGGGAAAAATCAAGAGGTGAAGTAAAGGATAAATCATCTCAGAACCATAAGGCTGGGGAAATTATTGACAGTAATAAGTCAGCCGCCAGCTCCATTAGCGTTAATTTTCGATTTTGCTCTCGGGAGTGTAGATGATTTTTCAACTGTCCTAAAGCAGTCGCCCCAGCAAGTCATAAGAAAGTTTTCACAGACGTGTTGTCTGTTTTTTTGTTTTGGACTCCATCGTCAGTCCGGACTCTGTTTTCCCGCGCTATTCGCCTAGGATGTGTAGTGATTAGGCTTGGATAACCCTGGACAAACTTCTTTATTTTTCACAATACCGAGTTCTGAAACCAGTCGTTTGTTCAACCGCAAACCGTCCAGGAAAGTAAGAGTCTTTCAGGGTTTATGGCCCTTGTAGTGCGGAACAATATCGACTACTATGAGGAAACGTTAAGTGGAGCAGAAAAACCCATTACACCAACCATTAGCATCAGAACATTCATTAACAGAAGCAAGAACCACAGAATGTTACAACTCCGATCTTGTATATTGGTTTCTGTGAGAAAACTTTCAGAGGCTGAAATACTAGACGACATTTTCCCATTTGTAAAGCTATCGAGTAGCGACGAGCCTAGAGGCTTCAGTATGCCACTTCATAAAGCTGTACTAACCAAGTCTGCCAGTAACTACGTACCAGTCACAGAGGCCTCACCAGTAGACATGGCGACCATCAAAACCACCTTCAAGCGAAGCCTGAACTTGGCAGACAAATTTACTAATGTCATGCTTGTGTCTTGACCAGGCCATTTATGTTAAATCCCAGCAGCTGATCAGATGGAATGATTCTGTCCTTACTCGAGGGACTGTTGTTCGTGTAGATGACTTTCATATCACCTTGTCGTTCCATACCTGTTAAAAGATCTAGAGAAGCTGGTCCTCAGTATATTGTATCTGGATATTGAGATGTTGTTCAAGGATCAGGCTATACTGTGATAACTGAAAACCACTACACTTGGGTCATTCGAGCACACACACGCACGTTGGTGTATGAGGCATTGCAGTGCACACGATAGATAGCCGCCCCTGGCGGTCAACCAGATAGCCAGGTATGAAGAGGAGTCTGATGAGCTAACAGGAAAAATCTTCAGTGGATGTGTGGTAGGTTATTTGTGATCTAAAGCTTATGATGCACTGTTGCATGATCAGTCAGCATGCATCATTTGAGAGGGCGAAAGGAATCCAGCACTCCAGTATTGACAATCGTATATAGATGTGACCCAACTGGCCTTTCTTCTTCTTAGATGTACTTGAGAGTGTAACTGGATGTTGCATCTCGCTGCATTTGAAAAGACGTTGCCAGAGTACTTTTCATACGATCGCATCAGCCATGCAAACCTTCCTGGATATTGGCTGGAAGTGACCAATCTTCCAGTCACTCATCCTGGTTGTCATCAAGGAAGCTGGTGAATGGAGTCCAGCTTCATCAAGGGATGCATTCTCTTGAATCTCTTGTGATGAAGCCATTGAGTAAACAGTCAGTCGTCCCTCTTAGGATTTGAAGGGCATCAGAGAGGAACTGTACATAAATTGTTGCCGGCACACCCAGAGAGAGCTGCGGTTTCTAAGAAATGTGGAAAGATGGCCGGCCACACAACAAGCTTAAAGCCGTGAAGGGAGTCGGACGAAACCAAAATGAACAGGCATGAGAATGCTCGAGTTTGATACTGTGGTAAATGATGTGAAATTAACAGGGGCGAGACTTGACCCAGAGAAGAGATATAATCTAGGAAACTTCAAAAAACTCAACATTTCCACGAGAATATGAATTGCGAGATGTAGTTCAGTAGCCGTGATATGGGTCAATGTCATTCAAGGTTCTGTGAATTAGAGAATGAAGGAATAGGATCATGGGTACTTAAAGCTGCAGATACAAAGGGACGGGTAAGAAAAGAGCGATGCGGTTGAATGGTAGACGTCAAAAGACGAAAGTGCTTAAGGATGTACTGTGGGGGAGAGAGTAATGACACTGCAGCCTGCCAGCATTTAAGAGTTGCAGGAGTGCAAGGTACGGGTATAGCAGGATAAGAAAGGAGTAATAGGGAAACACTGATAAGACTGTTGTGGAAAAGGCAAGGGATAATCCTAAACTTCTCCATAATTTCGCCAGGAGTGACAGGTCAGTTATAATTGCAGCTCATCATGCCAGGGGACTTAGAAAGAAGAGTTGTAGAGGATGATGTAAAGATGTGTCAGGAGCTGATTGACAAGTTCACATGTGTCTTCAAAGTGGAGGACGACGATGTAGCCCCAGCGCCAGTGAGACAGAATGAAAGGTCTTGAGAAACATTGAAACGCTTGGACAGAAAAAACCGGCTGGTAAAGGTCTTGACCCATACAGGCTCATGTCTGTTAGAGTTTCCCCGTATGTGCTCAAGAACTGAGCAGTTGAGCCTGACAAGCCACTTGATACGTTTAGAATCTAGCTGGACCAAGACGCAGTGCCGAAGGAGTGGAAGATGGCAAATGTCGTACTTGTCTTTTAATAAAAGAGACTTGGGAGTTGCACTGAACCGTAGGTCAGTCCCTCTGACGAGTGTTGGTCTGTCAAATACCAGACAAGTTAGTGCGACAGTGCATAACACACAACCGGTTAGTACATTTAGAGGCATCAAGGCCACAGGGCTGACGAAGGATCATTGCCCTTCGTGAATCATGTAAATGACCCGTTGGAAGGATTGGCCTCTTACGTGAATATGTTTGCAGATGATGCCATGGCCATGAGGCAAGTAAAGCATGAAGAATCGTGCAGCATCTTACAAGGGGACCGAGACACACTGCAAATTTGGTATGGTACGTGGTTGATTGAATTCAACTTTATTACCTGGCTCAGGCTAGGGCATGTATATTTTTTCTCGTTAATGAGATGGCCTCGACTAGGGCTTCAGTTGCCCGTA
The DNA here is from genome assembly GCA_038088735.1 of Panulirus argus. Lineage (NCBI taxonomy): Eukaryota > Metazoa > Arthropoda > Malacostraca > Decapoda > Palinuridae > Panulirus > Panulirus argus. The sequence continues at coordinate 4,533 of JAYMFT010242041.1, read as the reverse complement.
CCGTCTCAGCTAACATATAGAAAAAAAAGGCAGGTAATGAGGATGGGACGTGGCGAAAGAAGGCCTCGTTATGAATATTATCAAGTAGGAAGTTAAGGTGCAGGATTCTTTTTTTTTCTTTTTTGTAAGAGGGACTTTGGAATCGAAACTGTACCTAGTTTGTCGCCAGAGACCTACTTTTGTATTATTTGTATTTACAGAAGACAAACGACTAGCAAATATTGGAATCTTGATTAAGTTCATTGATAAGGAAATATTTAGCAAACTCCTCACATTGTATATCAGTGAAAAAGTAGAATATGTTCCTCAGATTTAGCCGCCGCACTTAAAGAGGCACAAAGAACTGCTAGAGAAGGTCCAGAGGAGGGCGAAAAGAATGGTATCAGAATCAAGAGTAATGATTTACAAATAAGAGCTGTCAGAGTCCATATATTTTTTCCATCAGGGAAGAGAGAAGATTAAGGGGTGACTTGATCACGACTTTTAAGTATTTCAAACCAGTTTGAGTACGTCCACAGCGAAGAGTTCTTCGACAGATGCAAGACAAAAAAAAAAAAGATAGAACTACCAGGGGACATAACAACAAGTTGAGAATCCATCAAGAGCAGAAACAATGGTGTAAGAGTCGTGAATGAATGGTATAAACTGAGTGATGAAACTGTGAATATTGCCGGCATACGAAAGCTTAAAAAGTTGTAGTATGATACTAGAGACAGGTCAAGAGATGGGTCTTCTTCCCACGAGTGTAGAACTCTCTCTCTCCCCGCAGAGTACAATTAGGTGATTAAAGCTTCCTTACCACATTCTATGCCAGAGTTTGTGACTGATATGAACAGCGTCGGAGTGTGTGGGTTGTTGTCCTTGTTCTGTGGGAGCACAGAGAACACCATGCGCGTGTCTCGTCCTCCTGGTATATGTCTGCCAGCAGAGACAAAGGAAAATGAACCTTGCGATCTTTGTTGTCCATTTACCGAGATACCCTATGACCGGGCGACAGACCGCCTCAACTAGCAGGTCAACTGGCCCTGATAAATTGTAACTGGTTGGGATAGGGGATTGACGGTCGGTGTGGCGCCATTAGGAGATTAGTTGAGATATGTACTGTTTGTCTGTTACGGGGAGAGAGTTTTATACTCGTGTTTCCCCGTCTCTTAACCTTGTATATATGTAACATGTCTCTATACCTAATGTACTCTCTCTCTCTCTCTCTCTCTCTCTCTCTCTAAGCCAGGTACCCTTTTATCGACCAGCCCCTGAGCAGCTGGGATGGATGGGGCGCCGAATGCCCGCGCGTGAATCATGGTCATCGACGCTGGCTACTATACCACGGAAGTGTGTGTTTGTGGGAAGAAGATATATAAATATATGAGCAGGATTTTGCACAATTACACCAAAACAAAGCTACATGAGGGAATTTGCAAAATGAAAAGATATAGGCGCTAGAGGACATGGCATACAGTGAAACACGCAAGACAGTGTTGCAGTAGAGGTCGTAATATGTATTGCCACACATCCTGGAGCCATTATGCTTTTGGAGATACAGAACCGTGAGTAGATCTGTACGGCTTAAGGGCACGGTCGTGAGAAGCATGGTCGTACACCCTCCCTCAGAACGCCGGTACTACCTACCCTTCAGAACGACATTACTACCCTTGGATTATGGTGGCCTTTGCCTTTGACCTGAACCTTAAGAGTCATCAAACGTGCGCCATCGCGGTGCTCAAGCTAGTGCCGTCGTGATGAAGGTTCGTAGCGTCGCGTTAGAATGTCTTACAACTCGTGCTGTCATGCTCAAGCGACTCACCGTCGTGCGAAAGGGTTGTGCAGCTCGTACTGTCGCGTTCAAAAGTCATGCCATACTGCTGAAGGGTTGTACAACTCGTGCTGTCGTGCTCAAGGATCGAGCCGTCGTGCTGGAGGGGTTGAAACATTCCAGGTGCTTGTACACCCTTTGCCTGTTGTTCCCGAACCGACAGTCTTGTCTAATAAGAAAGAAAACTTATTGACTTAAAGTCGTGTGATGTGGAGGTATGATAAACATCGCTGGGAGGAAGGGTGGCGTCCGCTCTCTCTGTTATTAAGTTGCTCCCGCAGAATTCAGGCGGCATCATCTGCGAACTGACACACACACACAGTGTCGTTTTACCGTGGACCTGCTTCACCCTGACCTCGGTAATGTTCATTCGCGACTGGGGACCAGAAATGTGCATTTCCAATCTACTGTACCTCATCCCAGGTCACTTTCAGACCCATATCTCATTACATACTGCGCACTGAGAAGTCGTGGACTGTGTCTACCGTTCGAATTGCCCTGAAAGATTCTATTAGTGAAGTTTTAGACGGTGGCCAAAAGGATTTTGCACAATTATACCAAAACAAAGCTGCAGGAGGTAATTTGCAAGTTAAAGAAGGGCGAATGTTACATGATTGTAGGCTGCCTTTATACCTACCCCGGCGGGTACCATAAATTGCACCAACACTCATAAAATCACAAGTTTAAAGAGTAAATTATACGAATAAGTTACCATCCCATGAATTCTTAATTACTTCGTTACTGCGGTAGTTAGTGGAGTTGGGAATTCTCTGGTTACTTTGTCAACAACAGGTGTACCTTGGCTAATAATGGTCCGTCAGTGTTGCCTGAAGGAGTTGCTCAGGATACACCAGCGTCAGAATGCAACATCGTCAAGATACCTAGCGTCAGAATACACCAGCGTCAGATTTTTTTTTTTTTATGTTGAGGGCTCCAGTCACAGACAGAAGTCCACATCAAGGCCGGGATTCAATTGAAATATAGATAGAATTTTGAAACGGAAAAAGAAAAGACAAAGGAAAATATTTAAGAATTTCGAGGAAGTGAAAGACCTGTCTTTTGAAGTGAGCTAAGTCATAGTTATTGGGAAAGACATGGGAAGGTAGAGAGTTCCAAAGCTTCGACGTGTAGGGAAAGGAGCAGGTGTCAAAACGGTCCACCCTTGAGTTGCCGATAGCCACACAATAATCATGTGAGGCAGTAGCTTGCCGAGTATTGCGTGGTCTAGCTAGTGGCGGGGATACTCAAGCAGCCAGCTCTTGGGAACAAAAACCAAAGTAATACCTATAGAAGAGGGAAAGTGAATCAACATTGCAAGAGGGTCAAGTTTGGAATTTAGCTTGGGACAGCTTTTATAAGTCGGATCGCTCTCAACTCAACTCTGTCAAGTAAGCATACAGAGTTTGAACCACCCCAAATGTGAGAGCAGTACTCCATACAAGGACGAATCAACCCCTTGTATAAACGGAGCAACTGTTCAGAAGAGAAGTTGCGACATCTAAACTAAACAGGACACCCAGTTTCTTAGAAGCAGACTTAGCTATTCCCATAATGAGGGGTTTCCAAGAGAGAGTGGATGTTATAGTAATACCAAGTATGTTCATTGTGTCAAGAGTTGGAATTACAGAACCGTCAAAGGAGAGACGAGAATTGTGAGGTTTTCAGTACAGAGATGGGTAGAAATTGGGTCTTGGAGGCATTACAAGTAACAGGATTTTGTTTACCCCACTGAGATATCCTGTCCGAGTTTATTGACGAAACTGTGTCAAGACGAGATGCAGATCGAGTAAAAGAAGAAGGAGCAGAATTGAAGGATGTAGATGAATGCAGTGTTGAGTCGTCAGCGTATGAGTATATTGGATTATTTATGGAAGAGAGAAACTCGCTGAAAAAAGAGGAGAAAAAGTGTAGGGGACAGGACAGACCCTTGAGGGACACCGCTGTTGATGGAGAAAAGGGGGAAGGCTGCTCCATTAACAAAGTGAGGGAGGGAAGCCAAAAGAGAGGAGCTAAGAGATAAGACCGCGATACCACACCTTGTCAAAAGCCTTAGATATGTCAAGGGCAACTACGTCTGACTCCCCAAAATCTTTCATGGAGAATGCACCATCGTCAAAATACGCCAGAACTAGGATACACCAGCGTCAGAATGCACCGGCGTCAAGATACTCCAGTGTCAGAATACACCAGCGTCAGAATGCACCAGCGTCAAAATGCAACATCGCCAGGATACAGCATCAGAATGCTATAGCGTCCGGATCAGGCGCGTATCTAGGATTTAGCTAAGGGAGTTTGGGGGCGAAATATGAAATCGCTTAGACAATGCAGAAAAGCTGAAAAAACAAGGATGCTGTTCGGGAGTCATATGTAGTTGCCCTTGACATATCTAAGGCTTTTGTCAGGGTGTTGCATCGGGTTCTCCTCTCTAAACTCCCCTCTTTTGGCTTCCCTCCCTCACTTTGTTCCTTGATATCTAGCTTCCTCTCATGCCGATCTGTCTCCGTAGTTGTTGATAGATCAGCCTCCCCCCGTTTCTACATCAGCAGCGGTGTCCCTCAAGGGTCCGTACTGTCGCCAACACTTTTTCTCCTTTTCTTCAACGAGTTTCTTTCTTCGACAAGTAATCCAATGCACTCATACGCAGATGACTCAACACTGCATTCATCCACATCCTTCAATTCTGCTCCCTCTTCTCTCACTCGATCTGCATCTCGCCTTGA
>JAYMFT010242019.1:0-10000 GCA_038088735.1 Panulirus argus | reverse complement strand
CGGTTGGCTCGTTACCTTCCAGCTGCCTCCCTCCCTCCCCTTTCCACACTTTCATTCACTCAAATTCAGTCCTGACCCTGAGACCAAAAAGGCAAGGTCATTCACGGTCGAGGGGAAAGGGGTCAGAGGTCATGCTGGTAGTGGTGACCCCTCCCCTCCCCCCTCCCTAAGGCCTCCCCCTTCCCTAAGCCTTTAATAACGAAGCTGGCGATCAAGAGTATTGGAATCATTTGCCCTGAGAGAGAGCAAAGAGCTTCATAATGATGACTCCCCCCCGTCGTTAATGACATTATCAAGACGCATTCGGGAAGTGGGTGTTGATGAAATAGAAAAATTATAGCGAGTCTGTGAATTGCAATTAGCCTCTATAATTGACCTACTTACAAAAAAAAAGCAATGAAGAATTCACAAAAAAAATAGACAGGTGTTCAGTAATACACACACACACACAAAATAGACAGAAATCCGTATGTAGTTAAGAGACTGTTCCATAAAGACGTACAAAGTCTCATACTTTTTGAAAAAAAGTTTGAAAATGAACAGCTTGAGGTGGACTGCTGACAGCTGATGTGATTACCCACAAGGCCCCAACCTCAAGGAGCTGACACTGATAGGAGAGGGTCCGATATATATATATACACCCCCAAGGGGGGCGCTGATACTGCTGCTCTCTCTCTCTCTCTCTCTCTCTCTCTCAAATGGTAGCCCGTCTCATGGACGCAGAAGGAGCAGCTCAGACTCGTTTTGGGAGGAGGAGCAGGAAGAGGAGGAGGAGGAGGAGGAGGGTAGGTGAAAGGCCCCCTAAAATAACATGCTTCGTTGTGCAAACATCGAAGCGAGGAACCGTACCGAGCCCTCTCGCAACTATGGGTATTCTTGTGATTTACTTTTTTCAGTGCAGGAAAGTTAAAATAAGGCACTCGTCCCTAAAATGGAAAATTATTTAGATCAACTTGAAGAAGTTTCGGGAAATGTTCCATCTCCCTCTTTCTTAATAATCCCTCGAGACAGACGTCTCGTTCGAGACGTAAGCAACCGAGTGAGTCTCGCATCTCGTGGCTGATCGGAGAGGAGCACCACCACCACCACCACCACCTCCTGAAGGCGTTTGTCTCCCGATCGCTGACCTCCTGCTGAACTCACACATGCCTCGGTTCCCTGTACGTGTAATTCAGTTATGTTACCCCCCTCTCTCCTCTCCCCACGACCGCAGATATTCCTTCCTTGTACGTGCAAAGCAGGCAGAAGAGTCGACTGATACGGCTTGTAATGAGAGATCCTGCTTAGAGGATGGAACGGCTGTGTGGGAGGGAGGGAAGGTGTGCCAAAGGTCATGTGCCTCCCGTGACCTTAGAAATGTCAAGGTAAATGAATCATGAAGTAAACTCGTGTTGCGGTGGATGCCTTTTCGGTCGCCCAGGTCACCTATAAACTGATCCTTCCCCACATGCTGAGACAAACGTGGTGTTACTATTCACCCGGGTCTGTAACTAGCAGTTAGAAGTGCCGATGATATATTGTAATTCACGTGGCAGTTGAGTTATGGGTGTTATGGGTGGAAAGGGGTGGATGCGAGACACCGAAAGATGGGTCTGGAGAACAGAGATTCAACCGTAGGCGAGGCATAAGGAACCGACATCCTGATGATGATAAACCGATGTACAGTCAGGTTAAACTGCTGACAGGCCGTTCTTGACCTCCCCAGTTTGACTGGTCGAAAGATGAGAATTCCCGTCCAGTCAAACCTCAGGGGGTGTCTGATGTGAATGTCGTGCTCTGCATCCAGCTACGATGAACTGTGTGTGCGTGACGCGTTTAGGAGTCTGTTTACTGGAGGTGTTCCAATGATCATTTCATTAACTGATTATGTAAAAGCTGCATGCTTATGCCGAAGGACTATGTACCTAAGTTCAGAGGGTTACGCATGTAACACTGGCTTCGTTAAAATCTCATGTTCCCTTCGAGATTTGCATCTTCAAGTTCTTGTGTTCTGTAAATCGTGACATCACAGCGACTTCAACATCTCCACCTATTCATCAGGGGCAGTTACGTTCTATCTGACGGAGATTAACTCAAACGTTGCTTATGACAGATACGTATTCTCACACCCGAAGTTAAAAGGTCTTGCATTGGACGCAGTGGTATCACTCAGAACACTTGAGAATCAGTGTCACACGATTCTGTAAAGTGAGTGTGTGTGAGTGTGTGTGTGTGTGTGCGTGGGTGTGTGTGTGTGTGTGCGTGCGTGTGTGCGTGGGTGTGTGCGTGTGTGTGTGTGTGTGTGTGTGTGTATAAATCCCAGATTAATCTGCTGATGCAATGAACTCAGTAATTTTCATTCTTTTGCTCTTACTTGAGGCCTTATTGAGACCAACACACACACATACACACACACAGACACACACACACACACACAGTGGGCAGGTCGCACTGAGTCATAAGTAGGTGCGCCTGTCCCCATAATAGGTCAGAGGCTGGGTAGTACACACAGTACAGGCCTCACCCTCTCACGTCCCCATGATCGGTAACTTCCCGTGATGAAGAGGCAGTCGCTACAGGGGTGTGCTGACCTGCCCCTTGTTAGTCCAAAGGTCTGTGGTGACCCGCACTTGCCGTGTCCAAGACTCCAGATACGATTAAAAGTCCATCATCGGTGACTACCAGTCCTCAAATATCATAATATGAAAAGCTAAAGAAATATAGACAAAAGGAAAATAAAGTCAAGGGACATTTTGGAATCTTTGGGGTGTGGAAAACCTGCCTGCTGACAAGGGGTCAGGACTTAGCTTTGAGGAAGAGCATGACGAGGTAAGGAGCCCCAAAGTTTAGCAGTGTGAGGAAAGATACAAACGTCGCAACTTTGTGAAATAAGAACCCCTACTTGGTGTAACAAGGGGAGGAAGGTTCGTGGTGTGACGTCTGCATGTAGAAACAGAGGAGGTAGGGTGGACGGATACGTATGGTGACCCACGAATGTCTGTGGTGACTTCCCCACGGTGAGGCAAGCACCAAGAGAAGAAGTCTTTAGTGACTTACGTATGGCTGAGCAGGAGGAGTGAGGGTCTCGGGTGACAGCCGAAGTGGTACATAACCAAATTCCCTCTCGCCACTTGATACCCTTAACACAGACGGGTGTCAAGGCGAGCACGCTCGCTCCACATGCACTCCTGCGTGTTCTCCTGACGCCGACATGGGGGGAAGGGGCAGCGGCGATGTGTGTGTTCCCTCTGACCCACACTGACCCAGCTCATCACCTGTCGAAGATGTGAAAAGTCTTCGACGTAGCTGTTCTCAAGAGTACCCCCAGCTACTACTGGAACCACTGCTCCTCTTGCTAGTACATCTGTTACGACGTCAATCGCACTGTCATTTGCAGTGGTACTAGCATTACTGCCACTTGCGATGCTGTGACAACTACAATCATAAAAGAATCTCACCTTCCACTTGCGCAGCCCTGGTAGGGGGTCGTGGTGTTGTATAAAGCCTCCACCCATTCGCCAGTCGTAGAGAGAGATGTATTCTCTCTCTCTCTCTCTCTCTCAGCTCAGCAGTCAAACGATACTCGTCCGTTCCCCCCCCAGGGTTGCTCTTCATCCACACGTTCACCAGCCGTTCATCGAGTTGTTCAACAGAGAAAGAGAGAAAGAGAAAGAGAAAGAAAGAGAGATATAGCAGTACCATCCGGACACCCCCTTCGCCACCGCTACACACCGACCCAGACGTAAACATATATATATATATATGCATCCACCTCCACTGTTCTCTGTTGACCTTTGCTTAAGGTAGACGGGATGGGAGAGAGAGAGAGAGAGTCACTCACGCCTCAAGCGATCGTGAGATGTTCACAGGTCGCTTGGCAATCTTACGTCTTTGTCCTCTGATTATAAATTTTACCGCAATTGGCTAATCGTCGTGGGGTGGGTGGGGTAGGGGGGAGAAGAGCTCTCGGGTAACTGTTCATTTGCTGGATTAAAAAAACGCGTTGGCAAGAAGACTCGTTCGTACTCCTCAGACAGAAATGCAAAATTGGCTAGTAGCATTTGAGGGAGTAGATCTACTGTTAGGAAGGATTGGTAGATTTCGTGGTGAATGGGATTTGAGTTCTGCGAATCTACTGATCTACAGATTGATGAGGCTTGTCAGCCACAGTAAGAGCCTGAAGTATGAAGCCTGCAGGTGAAGGGTGTCCACTAACACCCCCTTCAGGAGAATCACTCTCAATTTCAGTGACCAAATAGCCATACTCTCTAGTAATTATTCACCACATCACCCACGTCCTCCTGCTAGCCACATCCAGCTAGAGACAGTCACCCATCCAACAGCCATGATCTGACAGTCACCCCAAGAACTACACACACACACAAACACACACACACAAGCGCACCTTCCTCTCCCTCAACTGACAGTCATTCAGTAGCTACGTATGTCCCTTCGAGAGACAATCGATCATTCCCAATACTATAAGGTCGACTTCCATTCATCTGGTAGCACGTAAGAGCAGTCAGGCTTTATATTGCTCCTTAAAGATCCAGTGTGCCTGAGCGGACGACACCATTGCCTCGATGCACGCAAGACATATGGTGTTCGTGACTTGAGTTGAGCAGCTTCGTTAAGCATCCCTCGTTTCTCTTGCGTTGAATCTATCCGCTCCTGTTCGCTCCTCCGTCGAACGAGCTCATCACAGATTCTGTCAGTGATACTCGTCCTCAGGTCTGTTAAGATTCTTGGAGACAACGGGTGTTTTTCTCACGCCTGAGGCAACCCTTCAGAGTCAATCTGATCACCTCAGCAAAGACTTGGGGAGGAGCAGGAGCAGGAGGACCTCAGCGCCACCTGATTAATACAGGCGCTCACCTCAGCACCGCCTACGTAACCTCAGCTACTGCTGGTGACCTCCAGGACTGCTTGGTGGGGGAGAGGTCCTTAAACCCACCTCGACCACCGCCACGAACCGTCCGGAATAGATCGACTTTGATGATGGTCACGACGCGCTCGTCGTCGTCGTCCGTCCGTCCGTCTGTGCGAACCAGACACTGTGGGAAAGTCGGGAGTGAATGGGCGGGCGTGGGACGGCATGGGGAAGGGCGGCGCGGAGGGGGGCGGCGTGGACGGTGGGCGTGAAAGGTTGCTTCTGGTGGGGTTAGCCGAGGGACGAGGGATGAGCACGGTGGTGAGGCAAGGTCAGGTTGAGGTGGAGTTTTTTGCCAGATGGAGAGGAGAGGAAAGGCCTTCCCAAGGGGCCTTCGCTGGACCCTCCCATATATATATATATATATATATATATATATATACAATGTGTGTGTGTGTTTGTAATGATATGTTAGAATAATAACATTGATGTAACTCAAGGTGCGACGATGGATTACGGGTGGAGTCGTCGTGAACACGATCTCAAGAACAATGGTTCGAGTCCACGACGCTGCTCGTAATCATTCACCTCCATCCACCAGAAACCGCTTGTTAATGTTTGTTATTATGATAACACCTGAGATAGCATGATGATTTATACTTATAGGAAACCAATGAGAAGTTATTCTAAAGTTATCTTCACCTTTGTCTTACAGAGAGGATGTATATGTGTATGTGTGTGTGTGTATCTGTGTGTGTCTGTGTGTGTCTGTGTGTGTGTGTCTGTGTGTGTTTGTCTGTGTCTGTCTGTGTGTGTCTGCGTGTGTGTGTGTTAAAAAGATAGATAGAAAATATATCTTTCTTTCACGATTTATCATAATCCATGGCCCTCTCCCAAGTTGTTGGGTCCCTCTTTCTATCCAGATGATTTAACCAAACCAGACGACCAAGATGCTGTCAGTGAGGAGGTATAATTCTTACGTCTACCACACGAAGCATTTGGCTCTGTTCCCAGCAAAGGGTGCTTGCCCATCCATGAGTAAAAGGAGAATGGGGAATGAAAGAGAGAGCTAGCCTTTCGGTCGTGATGTCGGGGGTGAGGGAGGGGTGAATGTGAGATGTCGGGGTGAGGAGGGAGTGAATGTGAGATGTCGGGGTGAGGAGGGAGTGAATGTGAGATGTCGGGGTGAGGTAGGGGTGGATATGAGACTGGGGTGACGACCATGGAGTGAGCGTGGATGGCTTTGGGACTACTATCCCTTCACGTGGGCGTTAGTGTGAAGTGTGTGTGTGGATGAAGTGGATGAAGTGCATCAGGAGTCCTACTCCTGTTGTGGGGTATGGGTGATCCAGGAAGTGGATACGCGTGTGTGTGTGTGTGTGTAGGACAAAAATTTATTCGAGGGTCGAGCGGTGTGGAATGTGTGTGTGTGTGGAGGTGGCTTGGAATGTGTGTGGTGTGGTGTGGCTACAGAGGTGTGAGGCTGTGGCTGGTATAGCTAGCAATGATTTAAGGACTGTGTGTGTGTGTGTGTTATGCACGTGAAGTGTTTTGTGACCAGCATGAGTGTCCTTGTGTGTGTCAGGCCCAAGTGTGTGTGGGTGACAGGTAAAGGACTAGAAGTATGTTGGTGTCAACCGCACGAGTGACAAGTATGTGGGGTTGCAAAGACGTGGGTCGGCAAGTATGTGAGATGCAGGTGTGTGGGCTCTGTGTTGGGTGGCAGGTGTTTGGTTGACAGGTGTTTTGGGTGGTTAGGAAATATGTGGATTCCACCACCATCGAGGAGAGGCGGTACAGCCACAGTTGATCCACCCCCTTCCGTACAAAGTCGGCCTCACCTCCCCCTCACTGATCGAGGTCATGCGAGGTGACGTCACCCACCCAGCCCCTCCCGGCCTTGCCCGGGTGAGAGTCAGCTGACCCCCCGCCCCCCTGCCCCCCCTGCCCCCTCCCCACCGGTGACGTCACTCTGAATCATCAGGTGGAGTTCGTTACGTCACTACCTTGCCAGATAGACTATATGACGTTATTATAGATCCTAGTGATAGACTACAGTACGTCATATATAGATCAGATAGTGGGGTATATGACGCAAGACTTCAGTCATTTGATGGGCCATATGACGTCACTGTAAGTCAGTTGATTAGATCATTTGACGTCACAGAATCAAGTGATAGACCAGTGACGTCACTACCCCAGCGGGGCTCGGAGAGTCACTTGACCTGAGACGACTCACAGGTCAATGTAACCCGAACTGATGTCATGATCTTGTCTGCAAATATCTTTTTTTTATCAATGTCACTGCTATTTAGTCATTCCAATTACTTAATTCCCTTCGAATCAACTGCTACGTTGAAAGATTATTTTGCTTTACGCTTGTTGGATGAGGATTCAAAATATGCTCCATGAACTGGAAAAATCTCTCTCTCCAGGAAATCGACTGAATATAATTCTGTCTACAGTGAGTCAGGTGATGGGAGAGGTGGGTTATTCTGGTCGCTGTCGAGTCGATAAAGAACCAATAACGTCTGTTACGTCTCTGCTCCCCCAGGGACTCCTTCCTCAGATTCCTGGGGTATCGGGAGGGTGAGCGACGGCTGAGTAGTGAGTAGGCACTCCAGTGGCTCTCGAAGGGTCAGTCCATTCTCATTCTTTCCTCTCCGCTTCGCCCGCTTCATTTCACGAACAAATAGTCTCCCCCTTACCATACAAAGGACTTGACAACGCGTTCACTCACACGGCTATATTTTCCTGCTGTGAGCGGTGAGCGCTACGCGCTAGCCCTGCCATAGCCTTCTTCCCTCCACAGTCTCATGGGCATAAACCTCTCTCTTGCCCCCTGCTCTCTTTTAGGGATTCTCTTCCATCTTAGTATCTTCTATTTGTTTCTCCCTTCCCTTTTCCTCCTATCTATCTGCTGTCTCTCTCTCTCCCTCTCCCCCCCTCTCTGATCCTCCCTCTCTCTCTGATCCTCCCTCCTTCCCTCGCCTCCTCAGCCGTCCTTCGGATCCCATCTAATAACCCATCACTTGTGGCTCTTCCCCCGGGGGCTTTCATGTCGCTCCTCCCCCACTCACCAACTCCCGTCCGAATTGGCCATTCCCCAGCAGGAGGGTTCAGGAGGCTCCTCCAACCCCCCCAGCTTCCTCTACAGAGCCTCGTCAGTTATGAAGCACCTTCGTCTCCAACACTCGTGGATGAAAAGTAGCCTCACCATTGACTAATACGTCACACATGGGACCAAGACTTGACTCGGTGACGTCCTGACTTTACAGGCGGTTGCAGTATTGCATATCTGTGTCCTCCCTCACTTCCTCTCCTCGCCTCTCCCCGCTCCTCCTGTCCCTCACCTTCAACCTCCTGTCCTCTGGACTCAACCTCCTCCCTCAAGACCTACCTACCTATCCCGGGGCGTCGGGTCGACCTTCGACCTCATGGGCGTGTCAGGCCCGCCGGGTTGCTCGATGGGTCGGGCGGGGTTCACCTGTCCACTCGATACACATTACTTGCCCCCCTCCTGGGGTAAATACCTGACTGACGCAGTAGCAGCCACCGTCCCACACCGTCTCATTGTCTGTCCCCCAGGCTTGTCTCTCTGACCGTCTGTCTCGCCGTCTTCCTGTTTCGACGTCTGAACTCCTGTCTCCATCTATCCTTTTCCAGCAGTCTATCTATGTTCCTATAACTGTCCATCACCCCAAGACACACACAGAAGGAATTACACACAATAATAGCTGGGGTTCTCGCCTTCTCAAACCTTTCATATGACTCTGGGGACGTCTCACACACACACACACACACATTCACACTCACACACAAAGAATGACTTTGCCCCCCAGCCGTACATATGAGTGTGGGGCACGACAGGGAGAGCACGCACGTGTGTGTGTGTGCCCCAGGCCACGCGTGCGGCAGAGGAGTTGCTGAGGGCAGTGTGTCAAGAGGAGGAGGGTGACACACATGAAGGCGGAGTACCTGCAGTCCTCCTCCTCCTCCTCCTCCTCCTCCTCCTCTTGGTGTTTACAGAAGCAGTCAGAGGGGAAGGTAGGTACTGACGAAGGACGAACTTAGAGACCAAAAAGAGATGATCATGAAAAGCGAAGCGATATAGATTACGATGATAAAAGGAGGTATGAAATAGAGTTCCATTGCCTAAAGGAACGACTAGAGATTATAAACAAAGACGCAGCGTTCCTCCCAGTATCTTGGACATAATGCACCCCAACTGCTTCTGTTATATTTCCCCGCCTTCCTGGTGTTAGTCATTACCCATGTGATACCGAAGCAGTCGCGCCGACTTTCCAGTTCAGAGGGACAGTTGTGGTGAAGACCTCCCCAGTGTGGTAGTTTGGTAGTTACTGATGATTTGGTGGTGGTGGTGGGAGGGGGGGGAGGAAAGAAGAGGTGAGGGGATGGGGAGATGGGGGGGAAAGTTGGGGCTGAGTGCCGCCTGCTTATGTCGCCTCGATGAGGGTTAGAGAGAGAGAGAGAGAGAGAGGGAGAGAGAGAGGGGGGGAGGGAGGGAGGAAGAGAGAGAACTCCTCTTGAGTTCTTACCACGAGATTTTGCCAAAAGGCAGGACTAGCGCGTAGCGCTCACCGCAGGAAAAATCTAGAGTCACAAAGAACGAGGTGAGAGAGAGAGAGAGAGAGAGAGAGAGAGAGAGAGAGTTACCACAGGGTGGTGGTGGAAGAGAGAGAGAGAGAGAGAGGTTGGGTAACGTCCCTAGGTGACGCTAGTAACAGTTAGTCTAGTAAGCCCCTTCTTCTCCTGTAGCTGCTGCAGGTAGGTCCTGCCCCCCCCCCCGCTGACGCTAACGTTCTCTGCAGCGCTGACGTGGGTAATCTGCTGACGCTGGCTGACGCCCAAGTAGAACGCTGACAATTAAGATTTGTGGTTAAAAACATCGCATACTGGATACGTGGTCACGCCTTTGTCTGTATCACTGTTATTTATGACATTCCTCTCTCTCTCTCTCTCTCTCTCTCTCTCTCTCTCTCTCTAAATCGTTCTTTGTAACTCTAGATTTTTTCCTGCGGTGTGCACTGCGCGCTAGCTCTGCCTCTGGACAAAACTTCGCCGTAGGAACTCGAGAGGAGTTCTCTCTCTCTCTCTCTCTCTCTCTCTCTCTCTCTCTCTCTCTCTCTC
>JAYMFT010242008.1:0-11036 GCA_038088735.1 Panulirus argus | reverse complement strand
ACCCTTGAGCACGGCTGTATGACTCTGGTGTAATGACCTTAGCCACAGACCTTGCCCTTGTAGATCTGGTCTGAGGGCAGGCCATCTCAAACCAGGGATCGTACCGTCGTGCTCGAGGGATCGTACCGTCGTGCTCGAGGGATCGTACCGTCGAGCTCGAGGGATCGTACCGTCGTGCTCGATGGATCGTACCGTCGTGCTCAAGGGGATCGTACCGTCGTGCTCAAGGGGCGTATCCTCCGCAATGTTTCTGAGAACGTGGCCACATACTGTAGCAAACGTCACACTCTTCCCATTATATTCCACTGGTAGTCACTGTAAGCACGTCTCACTTCCCTAGAATGGTACAGTACAGCCAAGAGCATGCATTATGCTGAAACCTTCAACGTACTAAAACTCTTACCATTTCATGCAGTTACCCAAACAAACACACCACTCATGACGTCATGAACTTCCCAAAGCATGCAGGCTGGGTCACCTGCAGTCTTTAAGTATGCTATAAAAGTATAAACAAACGTGCATATCATGAACAAGTACCTTTAAATACTTTAAAAATGTATTTCCGGGAGCTAAAAAGACTTTATGTACTTTATTCATCTTTCATAAGTCTTAGGTAAGGCGCCCGTACTTTGGGAGATATATTCTTTTTCTTTCAACTGAGTGCGAGAGTTCAGTCAGTACAGCCACAAGAGAGCCTTTCAGAGTGCAGTTTGGACGAAGGTCAGATAAGCAGAGAGTCATGACCTGAGTGTGTGTGTGTGTGTGTGTGTGTGTGTTGGAGAGGGGGAGGGTTGGGGGAGAATGGGGGTGGACGCCAACCCAGGGGTACACCAACACCAACAAAGTCCTGCCTCGACCAACACCAACGCACTCTCTCCGCCAAAACATGTGCTGGTCTTCACCAACGCACTCTCTCCGCCAAAACATGTGCTGGTCTTCACCAACACTCTCTCCGCCAAAACGTGTGCTGGTCTTCACCAACACCTGCCCCCTCCTCTCTGCCCCTAAATACATCCCTTTCTCCCTTCGTAGTCACCAGTCCAATGGCAAATACCTGGTGAAGTCTTGGTGGATCTTTTAACCCCCAGCACACCAGGCCGGGCCCAGGCTATTGGGTCAGGCTAGTTTGTGTTCTCATTAACCCCTCTAACGAGGATAATCTCATCGCTTTTCCGCGACACAGGATGGAGGAGGGGCGTCCGTGTTTACTCCAACAGCAGGGCGTCTGGTTCCAAGCCTCGTGGACCTTGCAATCTACAAACTCTGGCATCGTCCAGGTAATGATTTGTCTCTCATTTACCGACATGTTTTGCTCTCTTTCGCCTCCTTGCTCTCCGAGCTCTGGAAATTCATAAACTTTTCTCGACTTCCCGTAAATCCAGCCACGAGCACGCAAGATCCACTCATCCTGAGGCTGAGATCAATCTGTTGAGGGGATTTCATCACGGGGAATCGCTCACCACATCCCAACTAAGACGGACTTGGAGAAAGGGGAGTTAAGTCATTTACTGCACTTCTTCGTTCACAGTGATCTGGGGCAAATCATTCATCTACCACCCTACCCATAATCTAGGTCAGTGTTTCCCAAACTAAAGGGACGTGTGAGATGGGTAGGACAAGGATACGTGGCACGTTTAATCGGAGAAAGATTTCTCTCGAATAAACAGACTCAGAGTTTCCTCACTCCCATAAACAAATATCGTAATTTTCAGTACATCTAAACACAAATCACGAGACAGTGGAAGGGCAAGCCAAAGGAGCTTTGTCACAGCCAGACTTCCACCGTTGAAACGCATGAAGCTGGAGACCACCGGAGCTCTTCATCAGGAGACGTTCAAAGTGGTGGAAGCATCTTACGAGCTGTCACTGCTAATTGCCAAAGCAAAGAAGGTTCAGTGTACTAAAAGGACTCTAGTGAAAAACCATGTTTGTTGTGTGCTTGGCGCCCAAAGCCAGGATAAACTTATCTAAGACTTCACTCTCTGACAACACAGTGAGCTACTGCACTGATGAACTTGCAGATGACATAAAAAGAATATTGCAAAAACTAGAAGCGTCCTGCTGCTTCTTTTCTTTTTTTGCGATACAGCGCAACGACACCACTGCTTTCGGTCGCTTATTTATCCTTGATTTGTGGACAAGGGAAATGCTATTCTCGAAAAGACTGGAGACCACATCAAGGGCTTCCGGCGTTTTTTCTCAGGATTTCTGAGTATTTCTCTCAAGGAAATGATCTTCCGTGGGAGAAAGCCAGTGGGTGTCTGCACTGAAGGTGGCCCCCACGGATGCTTGGGTCTCGTTCCACATTCATACAACTGGTCAAAGAAAAGAATCGAGCCATAGCTGACGAGATGGGATGAGGAGTGTGAGGGAAGGGGGAAGGAAGGAAGGAAGGAAGGAAGGAAGGAAGGAAGTAAGGAAGGAAGGAAGGAAGGCAGGAAGGAAGGAAGGGAGGGGTGTTCAGCACCAGCAGTTATGGTCAAGCGTATTTCGCAACGATGGAAGGAGTAGTAGTGTGAGGAGGTCGGCAAGGGAGGGAGGGAGGGAGCGTTCTGCACTGACGACAGCAGGAGCCCGCGGGGCTTGTGTTGGGCAACGGTAGCGACGACGTAGAAGCTATATCGTCTTATCACGAAGCTGGTGCCCATGTCCTCGGGGTGGCCAGGCGCGGGCGTCGTGGTGACCTTGCAGAAGCGACAACAGCAAACAACCTGCTCGGTGTTTAGGTTGTCAACTCCCTCCCCCCCACACACACACACCCTCCATACCCCTCCCCGGAGACATGCCGCCCCTCCTGCGTCGGTGTACCGTACCCACAGCACGCCCTATACTTGCCTCCACCTCCCCCCTCCCTAGCTACGTGTCCTTCAACTACAACACTCACACAGAAATGCTTTGCCTATGATCACCTAGAAAATGAACTGTAACCTCATATACCCTACTCCCACTATCACTACAGTAATCATATCAATCACTGTGGTATACCATACTCTTTCAAGACCATCCAAGTCATAGTGATATATATATATATATATGATAGCATATAATGCCCTGTGGCGCAAGCGATTGCCACCAACTAGTCTTATACAGAATAATCAATTAACCTTTTCAGCGTTGACTTATGCGCAAGACACTACCGACCTTGGGCATCATGACCCCAGCCTATCAAATGACCCTTGGGGGGATGGGGGGATGGGGCGGGTCAGGTCAGAGGCCACGCCATAATTCCCAAGGGCCGCGCACCGTCGTGTCCGAGGATCGTACCATCGTAATGGAGGATAGTACGTAGCGACGTGCCGAAGGACTGTACCGTCGTGCTGAAGGATCGTACCGTCGTGCTGAAGGACAGTGCCACAGCGCTGAAGGATCGTATCATCATGCTCATCTGCCCTCCTATTGTATTACCGTGTTAATGAAGCCACGGGCCCTCTGCAGGCTAATCATAGTCTTTGTAAACGGTACCAGTACCGTGGCATATGACTGGAGCACCCAGTCACCACCTAAGCACCTAGGGGAGAGTAACAGCAACCCTACCTCCTTCAATTCCCCCCCGCCAACAAACCACATCAAGATCTCGTACAACGGAACTCACTCTCTAAATACAGCCACCTGCCCGGATTCCACAGTACGTCCTCGGTCCAGACGAGATATCTGAGGGTAATGGAACTACGGACGTTACTGAACCCATATCGAGGTTCAACTATACGACAGGCCTGAGCGTATTACCCCGGAAACCAACCGCTTGTGTCTCATCCTAGCGAATCATCTGCATCCTCAGGACGCAAATAAATTCAGGCCACCAGCGCACTGCGACTTTATAACTGCATAAATACCTCATATTCTCGGTGTACAGATATCAGGTCTCTGAACTCCGAGCGATCCTCGACTCCCTTGCAAAGTGCTTGACGCACGCGTTGGCATGACACGTCCTCATCACCGCATGACACCACCTCATCACCGCATGACACCACCTCATCACCGCATGACACCACCTCATCACCGCATGACTCCACCTCATCACCGTCATCCATGACAGCTTTTAATTTTCCCATCCTGGGCACATGGTGTCCAGCCCATGGCGGGCGAGGGACAGGAATCTCACAGAAACATACAGAAAGTACATCAGTTCATTTATACGTATACAATTCCTTCTTGAACTGTCCAATCTACGGACCAGAGTATTTCACTCCACCCATGAAGCCTCCGTGGTGTAAGTCGAGAAAAAGCAAAGAGATGGAGTAACAGGGAAAATTATGAATTGATAAACATGAAAATGAATTATGCATTGAGGAAAATGAGAGAGAGAGAGAGTTAGAGCAGAGCGGGGGTAGGAGAGGAGGACTGAAGTGTGAGGAAAACAAACGAAGGAGAGATGCCTGAAGAAAACGAGGGAAAAAGAGAAAAGGATACTGAAGCGTTACGAAAACGAGGGAAAAAAACCCGAGGGGTACTGAAGCATTATGAAAACGGGGGGAAAAACCAGAGGAGGGTACTGAAGCCTGAAGAAAACGGACAAAAACAATGATCAGAGGAAAGTAGGACTAAAGCCTGAAGAAAACGAAGGATAAACACCATAGGAGGGTATACTGAAGCCAGGATTCGCGGACGAGGCAAGAGGCGAGTCGACCTTTTCTTACGGATCAACTCTCGAGAGAGTCGACAAACGCTCCTTTACCGTCCGTGGTCTCAACATATTACCCGACTGCCTGTTACTGCTGGACCCGCGGGACTTTCTCTTGCCAGTGCCCTTTTAAGGATTACTGTGTCACTGAAGGAACACGCTAGTACGCTGGGTAGCACACTGTCAACACGACGGTCGCAGTACATGAAGATCTGAGACTAACCTAACCAAAAGGGAGACTTGTTCACGTCGACTTGGTGGTGTCCAGGGCATCGTAGATGCACACACATACGAAGGCGTCTTCAATCCAAAAGACAATCGTCTTATAGTGCATTCGGACAGCTCAGAGTCTCGTACCCAGCGAAGCAAAAAAACAACTTGGCAGAGTTATCTATTTTGCCAAGTGCGTGTGTGTGTGTGTGCGACGTTAGCGGCGGGAGATGGCCGCGACGGGGCAGCACGGTTCACCTAACAGGTTGGAGGAGTCACCTCGAGGGCGTCGTCCCAGAGATCCACTGGTCACTCGACGCGAGCAAAGGACATCAAAAACCCGTCCCTCCTGCGTCGCAGCCCTCCTTCAAGACCCCCAGTTAAACACGACACCAGACGCCACAAGAGGCACAAAATGAAAAACTCCCAGAATCACCACACATTACAAGGAACAAGGAGCAGAAAACATGAAGAAAGATCTGATACAATCTACTTGGCGAGTGAGGCTAACGATACAGGAGGGATTTCGTCCAATGAAAATTCCGACTTAACAATCGCGTGGTCCAACCCTTGCCACGGACCAGGGGGTGGTCAGACTAATACGGGGAGGGATTATACTTCCATACATGGTCTTCGCCGCGACATGGGGGACCATGGGTTCGCCGGTCTACTGCCAGTGGGTTGGTCAGGAGAGTGTCGCTTCAGCCTCGAGCCATCCCCCGGGGTAGCCCTTCGAGTGCACATCGACAGCCACCTGACCCTGTTACTATCACCGACGGAAGTCGTGTTCATCAACAGTAGCGCGCTTGAAGGCTCTGGCGTAGGCAGCCTGTGGGCCAGGCTTCACACTCGGGGCCCGGCGCTGCATTGACGTGGGGGACGCGACACACACACACAAAAAAACAATTGGCTGATGATAAATGGCATGCAGTAAGCCAAAACGGATGCTGGAGCCGTGCGAGGACTAATCAATTTAATTGCATCATCTTGGCCGCCCCATTCTCTCACAAGGTAAGGTCATCGACAGGTTCTCCTTCAAGGGTAAGGCAGAGCTACAACCTCTTCCAAGGGCAGGGCACCGTCAGGTTCTCCTTCAAGGGTAGGGCGAAGGCACACCCTCTTGCAATAGCAAAACATCGCCAACCTCTCCTCCAGTTGCATAGCATCGCTCCACCCTCCTCTGTTGCTCACTGGAGCATATCACTTAGCCCGTAACAATACCAGGGCTCAGGTCTTAGCCCAAGGTTATCCCAGATCTATGTAAATGATATCACAGAGACACTTGTACAACCGCTCGATATGTTCGCAGATGATACCGAAGGAAAATGAGTTACCACGAACGCCCCAGGATTTGCAAGAGACTTCGGGGACACCTCACGCACACAGGCTCCAGCTTTGGTGAGAAACATGGTAGATGAAGTCCATTGTGAATTGTTAAATCTATATGTACTCGCGACACTTGCCAGAAGATGCCTCTGGTATACTGTACAGGGGTACCTAATGACAGCACTTGGATCCCGCGGGGTTTCTCTATCAAGTAATAAAGTATTGAAACTGACCTCAAGCCAACGCTTTAGTAAGCCTCTTTGTTAAATCTACATGTACTCGCGACACTTGCCAGAAGATGCCTCTGGTAATACTGTACAGGGGTACCTAATGACAACACTTGGATCCCGTGGGGTTTCTCTATCAAGGAATAAAGTTCTGAAACTGAAACTGATGTGAATGGAGAGTCAGGAGATATGGACGGGGTGAAAGGATACCGCCTTGCGGCAATGCAATCGAAGGGACATGCATGTGTGTATGTGTGTGTGTGAGAGGGACCTAAATGGTTGATATAGTAGCCAACTTATCACCGCACCACCACATTACAAGAAATGCGAAGGACGCACATTATCTTGTGGTGAAATCCAGAATTGCCCCTAAGTACACGGGCAAAGCCATTTAATGAGATATGGACAGCATACAGAGTACTAAGCCGTAGCGTCAGAATCACCAGTTTCACCAGAGCAATTGAAGAAACGTAAGCTTGCTGGAGGACATCTATCGGAGGGGGAGGAAATATAAACTTAAATAAGTTAGTCGAGTTTAAAGTACAGAACACCTCTCACTGATATCACGACGTTGGATTTTGGGGAAGGAATAAGCGAGACATGGTTGTAAACCACATCCAAACTCCTCATCCTAACTACAGGTAAACCGTATCCATCCTTCCCCTAATTCCAGGTAGACCCCCTATCTTCCTCCCCTCCTCTCCCCCACTAGCTCTAGGTAAACCCCATGTTCCACCCCTCCACACCCTCTCCTCCGCACCCCCCCCCTCCCCTAGTCCCTCTCCCAGCGCTGCCTCGGGTTCGTTTGCACCGGGTCTCCTCCCCCCCCCCTCCCCCCCAGTCAGGGGGTCCAATCACGTGCCCCTTCTGCACGCGATACACCGAGCCAGACGAGCCGTAAAGGCTCACGTGTACCCATCCGCACGTGATGCAATACGCAAGACGAATGCTACAGGTTCACGCGTCCCATCCGTACGTGATACACCAAGCCAGATGAACCCTACGACTTCACGTGTTCCCGGCTGCACGTGATACACTAAGGAAGGAGGAAAAAAACCTACAGGAACGCGCGTCCTTTCCGCGCGCGATATACAAAGCCAGGTGAACACTGCAGACTCGCGCATCCCGCCACTATAGACGTGATACAACGAGCCACTACGTATCCCACGGGAGACGGCAATAGCCCGTCTCGCCTCAGAACCATCCCTAGCTAAGCATTAACCTGTGGAGGGGGGAGGAGGGTGACGGTCTGGTCCTCCCAACCTATTTATGACCACGGTGTTGACCCCTTGGCGCCAGCAACCTTCGAGGGACCAGTTTTTACTCAACGGGAACCCAAGGCGCCAATGGGATCCGATGGGTGGTGGTGGGGTTGGGGGGACGGACGGACGGCAAGCTGGAGACCCGCGAATCCCTCGCATGGCAACTGCAAGATCGGCCAGGGCACAGGAGGAACCCGCCTTTTCGTCAGGAGCTCGAAACGCAACTTGCTTCCGTCACTGCCCGCTCTGCCTGCGTCACACACCCTTGCTAATCTACCACACACACACACATACAGCTAATGGCTGTACTTGGTAATAACTACCGCGAAGTGGTGACTACTCATGGGCTCCCACAGTTGCGTCAGCGTAGGGTGAGTGCAGTGGCATAATCTCCCTGCAAGATGGGGCAACTCTGGTAACACCAGGGCGGGATGTTGGAGATTATTTGCCAAGGGGAATGGACCGGTCGGCTGGGGAGATATCGACCTGTCGATGGGCTCTCCAGATATACGTACAACACCTATGGACCTCTCCCGAAGTGTACTGGGAGACGAGAAGTCACGCTCCCATAAAACAACCGAGGCACCGAAACTTACAATCACTTACGAGCATAGTCATGTTGATCATAGAAAAGCCATTCTGTCGAAAACAATATGATGATACCGTCCACAAACGAGTCAAGAAATAACATGAATGGTCGTAGGTCTGAAAATCTGCTTGGAGCTATATCTCAGCACGTAATCCTCTGAATTAAAAGGTCTTTGCTTTGTCAATAGTCACTTTCCACTAAGTTCTGGCCACGGCTTTTAATCCATCGAGGGAGAAAGTTGTGAGAGGGATGTAGAATGAGAGAGGGGGACGAATGAGCCTTTGGGAGACGCTACATTTACCTGAACTGCAATGAGGCCCTCATCTTCCTGGTCTGTCCAAATTGGCCCATGGCCCCCACACCGCTCTAGGCTATATTCTAAGAGACTCGATCCGACGCATCAGAAAAAAGAGGAATCGTAAAAGGCCTTAATGAACCGAGAAACATCGACGAGGAAACTAAAGACAAAAATTGTGGTGATGGAAAAGAAGGAATGTGATGAAAGAAAACGGAAAGATATGAAGATTAAATAAGAAACGAAGATTTACCAGGATGTATTGCTTGGGGTTGGAATATTACCAGAATGTATTGCTTGAGGTTGGAAGATTACCATGATGTATTGCTTGGGTTGGAAGACACGGGTGGCAGTAACGGAGAGTCAAAAAAATAAAAATATTGCCTTGGGCGCAATGCCTCCTGAGTGAGACTGGCTGGCAACACGAGGAAGGTCGGGAGGCTGGTTCTCCACTCACCACCCTGCCCAGATAGCATGTACCGAAGGCTAGCTCGAGCGAGCCACCTCGAATATCCCTGGTCTGGGTTCAGTGTTATTTCCGTCCTTTCTGACTAGTCAGGATGTGCCCTATCTTGCATCCTCATCTTACACACACACACACACACACACACACACACACACACACACAAACACATTACAAAAAAAGAAAAAGCATTATTTTCCCCTATAGCCCTGCCATTTTGGTAAAACTTTGTAACAGGAATTCGTAGAAAGGTAAGTAAGTAAGTAAGTAAAGTAAGTAAGTAAAGTAAGTAAGTAAAGTAAGCAAAGTAAGTAAAGTAAAGTAAAGTAAGTAAAGTAAGTAAGTAAAGTAAGTAAAGTAAACTAAGTAAGTAAGTAAGTAAGTAAAGTAAGTAAGTAAAGTAAGTAAAGTAAGTAAAATAAATAAGCAGATAAGTAAGTAAGTAAGTACGTAGGTAGCTAGGAAAGCAGTCCCTCCTATTCCTCTCACCATCACCAATAAACTGCCACTGCTTAACATTCTTCCACTGAAAACAAAGACCCACTTTCACCCACTGCAGTTACATCTGCCACTACCACAGCACCCCCACGAGGCTTTTACCACTGCCAGCGTTGAAAGGCCAGGAGAGACAAGGAGGTTAACTCGACATCCACCTCAAATGAAGTTAGTATCCACAAGTCCCTACCCTTGACTACGGTCAGGAGAGTCCAGAGGACGGATTAGTAAACTACGTCCTCGGGGTCTCGAGAGACCTCTTTAGCACCCCTCAAAGAAGTGGCGAGACGAGCGAGACTTTAAGGCGCACTTAGGTTCATACGAAGTGGCTTTAAGGTCGGCGAAGAACAATAGCATCATTTGAATAAAGGGAATTACCGAGATCTA
Organism: Panulirus argus; assembly: GCA_038088735.1. Taxonomy (NCBI): domain Eukaryota; kingdom Metazoa; phylum Arthropoda; class Malacostraca; order Decapoda; family Palinuridae; genus Panulirus; species Panulirus argus. The sequence goes on along the minus strand of JAYMFT010242008.1, from coordinate 1,161 downwards.
TCTTTGGTAATGTCAACACGCTATGAGAAAATGAGTGGACAAACCTCAAAACTCTATAAGGGTGTGTGAGTTACCAGTGAGGGTCAAACCTCGATATATTATGAGGGTGTGTGAGTTACCAGTGAGAGTCAAACCTCAATACATTATGAGAGTGTGTGAGGAACAAGTGATGGACACACGTCAACACATTATGAGTGTGTGTGAGAAACCAGAGAGAGAGAGAAACCTCAACGCATTATGAGGGCGTGTGAGGAATCAATAAGGGACAAACCTCAACCCATTAAGAGGTTGTGTGAGGAACTAGTGAGGGACAAACCTCAAAAGATTATGAGGGTGTGTGAGAATCCAGTGAGGGACAAACCTCAATACAATATGAGGGTGTGTCAGAAACCAGTGAGAGACAGACCTCAACACATTATGAGGTTGTGTGAGGAACTAGTGAGGAACAAACCTCAAAGCATTATGAGGGTGTAAGTCACCAATGAGGGCAAACCTCATAACATTATGAGAGTGTGTGAGGAACCAGTGAAGGGCAAACCTCCACATACACACACACACACACACACACACACACACAGTCACACTCACACACATATACACACACATATACACACACTCACACACACACACACACATATACACAGTCACACTCACACACTCACACACTCACACACACACACACACACACATACACACACACACATACACACACACTCACACTCACACACACACACACACACACACACACACACACACCCTGACATTACCAAGGGTGTGTACCTGCCTCCGGTACACCCTGACCTAGGGAGTGTACCACGGCAGACTAATGGTACACCCAGAGCACCAGGACCCATAGAGCGATGGAGGCGTCCCTTACATTCCGTCCCGATTTCTGGTGCCTCTTTTTTTTTTCTTTTTTCTCTGGTCTGGTCTTCCAGTTCGGCCCTCGGTCCAGCCAATGGGTGGCGCGGGTGGGGAACCACACCCCCTGCCCGACCCGCCCGCTTGGCTCCCTGGTTGGCTGGCTGGCCAGCAAAGCCCTTCCCACTCGCTACGATACACGGGGGGCGGCACGGCGGAGGAGTGGAAATAAAAACGCTCCCTCTCTCTCTCTCTCTCTCTCTCTCTCTCTCTCTCTCTCTCTCTCTCCACCTATTGCTC
>JAYMFT010241997.1:0-11036 GCA_038088735.1 Panulirus argus | reverse complement strand
GATGGTTCTGTAATTCCACCTCTTGACTCGATGAACATACTTGGTATTACTGTAACATCCAATCTTTCTTGGAAACCGAACATTATGGAAATAGCTAAATCTGCCTCTAAGAAAATGGGTGTCTTTTTCAGATGTCGATACTTCTTCCCTTCTGAACAGTTGCTCCGTTTATACAAGGGATTGATTTGTCCTTGTATGGATTACTGCTCTCACATTTAGGGTGGTTCTAGCACTGTTTCCTTACTTGACAGAGTTGAGTTGAAAGCAGTACAACTTATATACTGTCCCAGGCTAACTTCCAAACTTAACCACCTTGCCCTACCCCACAATGTTGGATCAGTTTCCCACTTATAAATATTACTTTGGCTTTTGCTCTTGAGAGCTGGCTGCTTGTGTGCCCCCACCACTAGCTAGACCATGCAATACTCTGCAAGTTGCTGCATTACATAATTGTTGTGTGGCCATTGGCAACTCAAGGGTGTGTTGTTTTGATATCTGCTTCTTTCCCTATAGTCAAAACTTTGGAACTCTCCACCATCTTATGTCTTTCCCAATAACTATGACCTGACTCATTTCAAAAGACAGGTCTTTCACTTTCTCAAAAATTCGTAAATACTTACCTTTTTTTATAATTTTTTCCCTGTTTCTTAATTTTCTTTATATTTCAATTAGGGCCCAGCCTTGATGTGGACCTTTGCCCATTACTGGAGCCTTCAACATAAAAAAGAAAAATGGAATTAAGGCTGATAAAGAACTAAGATTTGAGAAGGATATGTGGTGTCAGTAAATCATTAAAAAGACACATGGGTAAATTTTTTAGAATAAAAAGGTCATTTGCAGCATATGGCAGAGGGCAGGTTCATCAGGAAGATTCATAGTATTAGAAATAAATCACTGAAGAAATTGATAGGTGTATTGAAAGAAAAGAAAACAAACGTGACTATAGAAGAATTGGAAAGGTAATGGCATTGTGCAAAATTAAGTCAATTTTTGAAAAAGATTTTTTTTTTTTTCAACATAAAGCTGATTCTAAGATCTTATAGAAAATTTCATCTTGCTAAATTATTTTGATCATATCAGTTAAAGATGCGGAAGGATTGATCTGGGGTCAGTAGCAATAGAAGCATTTTGTGTGTAATGGAAGAGAAAATGAAAGTTCATATAGCACTATGGAAATGTTTGTTTCACTTCTATGCATAGGGGAAATTAAGAGACTGTATGCACTTGATTCACAGTATGTAACTGGAAATGGAATTACACTCTGCTGTATCACATCTGGCATCCTTTTGACCAAGCAGTTGTGAGTATCATTATTACCATGGGAACCTGATAGCAGATCAAATGATTTATAAATTGACTTCTGGTGCCCAGTTCTCCTGTTATATAAGGTTATATCCCAGGGGATAGGAGAGAAAGAATCCTACATATGTTTCTCCTGCATGTCATTAAAGCCATCTGAGAGGTGCAAGTTGGAAGCTGGAAATCCTCCCCTCTTATTATATTAATTTCCAAGAGAAGGAATGGAAGCCAAGCCAGGATTTTTCCCATAAGTCTCAGTTGTGTGTGTTTCTGATGCTACCTCAGTAAGGCAGGAAATTGTGAAAGAAAATGAAAAAGATACACGTTTTTATTAGTTTCAAACAGTAATTTAGCTGGAATTGTTTACTAGACATTAGAATAATTCAACCCAGTATTTGATCCCGAAATGTAAAATGTAAACAGGTAGTGATAGGTGATTACATAAAGTTAAAAGGCTCTTTTTTTTTTTTTTTTTTTTTTTTTTTTTTTTTTTTTTTTTGAGGCTCCAGTCAGACAAAAGTCCACATCAAGACCGGGCCCTAATTGAAATATAGAAAGAATTAAGAAATGGGGGAAAAAAAAAAGGGAAACTATTCATGAATTTTTGAGAAAGTGAAAGACCTGTCTTTTGAAATGAGCCAGATCATAGTTACTGGGAGAGACATGAGAAGGTAGAGAGTTCCAAAGCTTTGACATGTAGAGAAAGAAGCATTTATCAAAAGGTTAAGGCTAAGTCACCATAAGTCTTATCTTGCTGTGATGAAGTTGATGCTTGAGGATAGTTAGGAGGCTGGTCTTTCATTTTGTCCATTGTAGGAGCTGGGCTGTAGGTGCCTGGATCATTGAAACTTATCTCACAATTGAGAGCATCAGGCAAGGGGCTTGGTGAAGGGGTTGGATTTGCTTTACCTGAGTGTATACAGCACTTTGATGCCTTCTTAGATTGCTCTTGGAGTATCACTAGCTTCATTTAATTGATTATGCTAGCAGTTAAAAGTAGATCAAGCAAAGGATTGTGGCAACACATGGCTGCCTGGGTAGTGCCCGAACAAAAGAACATTAGATTCGCAGACACATATTATTTTGCTGAGCATCAGTACCTTTACAAGTGCTGGGTTATGGGAGAAATGCTGGATTGTGGGAGTTACTGAAAGTTTGGAATGCCATACTGAACATGTTTAAGGATAGAACAGGGACTGAGAAAGTTTAGGGTGATACTGTTGTATGAAGAGAGTGGAGTAGATAACATATAAAACTTTTATACTGGTTGGGATTTCATTATCTGAAATCTGTGAAGCTAAGCTTGTTACAGATTTTGGAATATATTTTGTGTTTCAGAATATAATGTGGTAGCTCACCCAGTGGGGTCTAAGGTGAAGTCTAACCCTATAGCAGGTACTCACAGAAATAATTTAGATGCAAAAAATCCTTTTAGTATGTCAAAATTGGGGCCATTCTAAGACATTTTTGTTCTAGTACTTTTTTTTCCCAAAAAGTTCCTTAGAATAAGAACCCTGTCCAGGCCACTTATCAGTCTCACCAGTAACCACAATATTCCTTCCAGGCTTTTTGGCTGGCACTAAGGAGGACTTTTTGTGAGTTGTGTATTTTTTCACATTTATAAAGTTTTACCTTCAGACACTTTTTGATATAGAAATACACTATATATATCATTATGGGAAATATTAGGGCAAGAGAAAGCATATCTGAAGCAGATTTCAATGTTTTAGTGACGTAAGGAACAATGCTGGATTCTCTTGGTTTGAGAATGCCCCCAGCTGGGCTAGCAAACTGTGATTGGCTCAGGGTTAATGATATAGTTTCTCTGGTGGATGGAAACATTTTCACAGGTATATAGTGCGTGGCTAGGCATAGAATAGTTTGCAAGATATCACTTGTTATGAATATCTTCCCACTGAAGGGTCTAAGCTTGGAAGATAATTTTTATTTCTTTTAACAGCATTTTAACTACATATGGCTAAATAAAGCCTTCAGTTAGTATTATAGTACATGGAATAAAAATGAAATGATAAAAAGAAAGTTCTATACTCACACAGCAGCCTTGATGTTTTCTGCTTACAAAGTAAGATTAATTCAATGAATAACTACAGTAGATTAAATCTGGCTTGAAAAACTTGATGGCAAGGGTAAGGGTTCTTCAGTATAGACACTGATATGATTGAGCGGGGCCTTTGAAGCAATCAGTGGGTCAGGTACTGAATTATTGAGTGATGTGGAAGTGTTTTGCTGGATGACTTTTCTGAAGACATCATTCAATACCATCTACCTCAGTAACATTGGTTTATTTCTGAGCAGCTCTGTTTTATTTGATAAACTGCCATTATCTGTTGCTTACTGATAATTGCATGGTTTTCAAGCCCACCAGTTAATCTGTTACACGTTTCCACCGTGGCATCTAATGGCACTTTCTCATTTGTGCTTTCAGTGTTATCATCATCACTACTATCATCAAGCATGTCTCAACTTAACACTATTTCTGGAATCTCCCCATCAGTTTGAGAATGCATGACAAGAGCATCATCTCTTTGTTTAACACTTCTTCGATATCTGATTCCTCCAACTTGTTTACACATTCTGATGTTAGACCTTTTGCATAATTAAGGAGATCTGATATCATCATCTTTTCATTGGTCAGAAGATCCTTCAAATTATTCTTTTGCTGCTTCATCTTCATTGAACATTGTGTTAGGCCGAAGATTGTACCAAGTGTTAGCAAGAGTGCCTCCGCCTACAGCCAAGCATTAGCAGCTAAACTCCCTTTGGAAGCTTGTTACCCCATGCCTGTGTTGACTGCAGCATGCATACTGTTCAGAAAGTAGTCTTTCTGTGAGCTTTTAAATCCTTTTAAAATTCCTTGTTCATTATCCATCTATCTATTTATCATTCTCTCTGATGCCTATTCTTTCTGGATACACCCATTAAGGAGGTGGCCATGCAAAGGAATCTCCACATATCCCTATCCTTAAAAGCCTTCCTTGCTTACACCATTCCATGCATTCTTCCACCTTTTCTCTCCCTCTTCTACATTCAACTCTATTTCTCCATTTCACAGGTGGCCCTCTACTCACATCAACCCCCTTAATCATATCATCATATGCTCTCCCTGTAAACTCCCCATCTTGCATTCTTTTCATATGCCCACATCACTTCAAATTATTATGTTTCACCCACTCAGCCACTCCACAATTCATTCCCTTTGAATTCCCTACCATACCAAACTCTTATACACCCCTCAAATCTTTCTGCATTCCATATAATCATGCCACATGCTCTTGTCAAATAGCTGATTTCCACAGCCTGGATTCTTGACCTCTGTGACTCATCCCATGTTGATATTTTTGCTACATAGGTCAGATTCAGGAGGACTATGCTGTTCCTTAATCCTTTCTTCACTTTCTTACATCTCTACCTTCATTATTTTCTAAAGGAACCCAATGACTTTTCTACCCTGTACTTCTCTCTCTCAATTCTTTCCTTCCATATCCCCCAAGATAGCTTCCAAATACTTTAAATTTTGTCATCTCTGTCATTCTTTCTTCCCCCCATGTCTATAACATAGTTTAGTACACTTTCTTCTTTCACTTAGTAGGGCTTTGCAAAAGCTATACTTTCTCCCAGTTTCCTTTCAGACTCTATTACTGTACTTTTTTTTTTTCACATTTACCTTCCGTTGCCTACACTTCAACACATAAAACACAGTTCCTCTTCATTCTCAGCAAGCAACACAGTATCATCCACAACCAGGCATGTCACTAGCCACCATACCTCACTACCACATTCCATTTCTGTTCCCCCCTTTCCCTAGTGTTGTTTTCATATCTCTTATTACTCCATCCATTAATATGATAAATATCCACAACGACATCAAACAGCCCTGCCTCACACCCACATGTATACCTAAACTTTCGCTCAACTCTCCATTCACTTTTAAACATGCATTTGCTGTTCTATAGAAGGCTTTCACACCATCCAGCAGTTGTCCTCCTACCCCATATATTTGTAACACATCCCATAAAGCATTCCACTCAGCTCAGTTTTGTAGTTTCTCCAGATCCATAAAAGCTGCATACAACTCCTTACCTTTTGCTAAATACTTTTCCGCAGTCATTTTCACCACAAAAACCTGATCCACACATCCCCTATCTTTTTTAAATCCCCTTGCTCCTCACATTATGAGAGTGTGTGAGGAACAAGAGGAAAAACCTCAAAACATTATGAGTGTGTCAGAAACTAGTGAAATACAGTCACTTCAATCACTCTATCAATCAACACTCTAGCATACAGTTTTCCTGGTATACTTAACATATTTATTACCCTCTCATTGCTACATACATCCTTAGCACCTTTCACTTTGAATAAAGGAACTATATATAATAGCTGTCTCCTAGTCATCAGACACAACCTTCTGTTTCCATGCTAAATTGCATAACCAATGCATCAAGTCTGTCATACTTTCCTCCATACCTCAGCATTTCACCTGTAAATGCTTCCACTCCAGGTTCCTTTACCTTCAGCCTACCTTCAGCCTAATTATTGCCCTTTTTACTTCCCTTCTTGCTCTAGGCCCTTGTACTTGTATCCTCTTCCTTCACATCCTTCATACACATGCATGTAACAACTGCTGCCTGACCTTCTCCTGGGTTCATTATTTCTTCAGAATACTCTTTCCATCTTCCCTTCACCTCCTCCTTTTGATTCAGCAACTCACCTTCCCTTCTTCTCACATTAACATTTCCACTCTTACATTCATCTCTTTCCCCTTCCAGTACAATTTTTTATTTTCCCTAAACTTTTCACTCTACTTTCTTCCAATATCTTCATCTACTCTTTCTTTACTTTCCTTTAATAGCATCTAAACATTCCACTTACACATCTTATATTCTTCCCTCCTCCTTTCCTGAACTTCCACTAGTACATTCCTTTCAAACAATCTACCATTTGCCTCTTCTTTACTTTCACAGCTTTTCTAATCTCATCCTTTTACCATGCATTTTCCTTTTTATTCCTGTATCTCACCATCTTGTATCTAACCACTAATTTTGTAACCTTCAGCAGTCTTTCTCTATACATTTTAAACGCCTTATTCACACATGACTACAACCTTTAAGTTACTGTACTTCCAGCTAAACTTTTTGTCACCAGCCTTTCATACTCCTTGCATTATCTCCAAGTCATCTTCTCACTTGTCAACACATTTACCTCTCCATTCTTCCTTATAACATACCTCCACTTCTCTCTGATCCTCACCCCCACAAGAAATATGAAATGGTCTAAGTCTTCAGAGATTTCTCTCTCTGCTCTTGTATCTAGCACAACCTTTCTCAACCTTTCTTCCACTGCAACATTGTCAGTCAAACCCTTTTGCTCTTCTCTTCCATCATTTCTCATTTATGTATATCTATGGATCTTTCATTGTTGAAAAAAGATGTTTGCAAAGAATAAACCCTTCAGCCAAGACAGACACTGGATAACTTTCATTCTATTTTACTCCAGGCACTTCCCATATACTAAATATCTCGCCAGTTTCACCACATCCCCCCTTCGCATTCATATTACCCAGTACACTGCAACCTTTCTTTCCATCTCAAAACCATTTGTACATTCATTCAGATATCTCTAAAAATGCTTCATTTTACCCTTACCTTGAGCATTTTTCATATTCATAACTATGCATACTTCACAATTCCAGTCTTTTCTTTCATCCACACTATTCTTGATTCATTCCATCCATGCTCTGTAACATTCTTCTATACTCTCAGTGATAGCACAATTGCATATCCTTCTTTCCCACTTCCCTGATAGTTTTCATTCATTCCTGTCCATACTACTCTTCCTTCCACTCCCTCCCATAGCTTGCAAACATCATTCCCATTTTCACTCCACACACCCTGCCCGAGGATATGGTTTTCCTCAATCCTCAGCACATCCAAGGTACAACTTTTAAATTTCTCCACAGGCTCCCTACTTATACCCATACCAGTCATCCCATTAATGTTTAGCCCCATCACCCTCAATTGCTCAACCCTTTTACCCCCCAGCATAACTGGTAGACTCCAGTGCCACTTCTTAGCCTTGTGTACCTCACCCTTGATAGGCCACTGGCAAAGGGCAACTCCAGTGCAGTGTTTCCTAGAGGTAGCAGGGCTCACATGGTGTCCTTAAAGCTAAAAGCCTCAGCACACCTACTATTGGCCTGTTGGAGTTGTGCAATGCGTCCCTCCTCTGTTCCACCCCTGACGGTGTAATAAGAAGGTCACAAGAAGGCAGGGTAAGACAGATACTCCAGAAAATTAGAGTATCCCCTTGAGGCACTTAAATTCAAAACTTTTCCCAGCTTTGAGCCCGTACAACAGTAGCAGTACATCCTAACTTTATTGGTTACAATACTGCCACTGCACAGACTTATTCCTGCATAATTGCTATATACATCCCTAGCATTTTTCCTTTGAGTAAAGGAACAATGATAGCATTCCCCCAATTCTCAGGCACAATCTTTTGCTTCCATGCTAAATTACATATTAAATGCAACCACTCAGTCACACTTTCTCCTCCATACTTCAACATTTTAGCCATAATCCCTTCCATTCCAGGTGCCTTTCCTACCTTCAACCTCATTATCACTGTTTTTACCCCCATTCTTGGTATAGGCTCCTGCACTTTTATTATTTTCCTTCCATCCTCCATACACATGCAAGTTACAGCTGCTGCCTCACCTTTTCCCGCATTGATCAGTTCTTCAAAATACTCGTTCCATCTTCCTTTCACTGCCCTATTTTGAATCGGTAACTCCCCATCCTCTTTTTTCACATTTACATTTCCACTCTTACATCCACCTCTTTCTTTTTTCACCTTCTTCCAGTACAATTTCTTATATTCCTTAAACCTTTGACTTGACTTTCTTCCAAAATCTTCATCTGCTCTTTCTTTGCTTTTCTGTATCAGCTTCCTAACATTCCACTTACACTTTGTATCATATCTTCTTCCCACCTTCTTTGCTGAACTTCCATTGGTACATTCCTTCGGAGCAATCTACCACATACCTTTTTTTTTTCTTGTCCACCATACATTTTCACTTTTATTCTTATACCTTGCAGCCTTGTATCCAACTACTAATTTTACAAATTTTATCAGGCATTCTCTAAACATTTTAGATACCACATTCGCACATTGTTGCATACCCACATTTAGTGGACTTTCACCAAAACTTTCTGTCATCCTTCTGTCATACTCCTCCTTATATTTCTTTGGATTCATCTTTTTCCCTGCCAACACTTTTACCTCACCATTCTTTCTTGCACATATATTCACATCTCCCTGATCAACACCACAAGAATTGCAAAATGGTAAGAAGATCTACAGAATCCTCTCACAACTCTAGCATCCAGCACAACCTCTCTCAACCTGTCATGCAATGCACATAGTCAGTCAAACCTTTTTTTTTTCTCTTCCATCATTTCTTATTGATATATATCTGTGGATCATCTTATGCTGAAAAAAGATGTTAGCATCAATTGAACTCTTAGTACAGACATCCACAAGATAAGTTTCATTCTCATGTACTTCAGGCACTCCTCATTTACCAACTGTCTTGCTGATTTCATCACATCCCACCTTCTTATTCATATTACCCATTACAATTACCTTTCTTTCATTCTCAAACCCATTTATACAGTCATTCAAATTTCTCTAGAAAAAGCAAATTTTTTTCTTACCTCACATGGTCTTCATATTGGTAGATGCATATACACATACCCATGTATACTTCACAGTTCCAATCTTTCTTTTTACCCACACTGTTCCTGATTCATTCCATCCATGCTCAGTAACATCCTCCCATACTCTCAGTGATAGCATAATTGCACATCCTTCTTTCCTTCTTACCTGATAATTTTTATTCATTCCTGTCCATGCCACTACCCTTTCCATGTCCTCTGACCATGCATTCATTATTTCCATTTTCACTCTCTGCAACCTGTCCAAGGATTTGGGTTTTCTCAATCCCCATTACATCCAAACTATAATTTCAAATTTCTTCATAAGCTCACTGCCTGTAGCCTTACCAGTCATTCCAATAACATTTAGAACCATCATCCTCAATTGCTTGCTCCATTTACTCCCTGGCATAACTTACCCTTGACAGACCACTGGTAGAGGTCAAAACCAGCACAATATTTCCCAGAGGCAGCAGGGCTTTCAGACCTTAAGTGTTTGTCTGTTTTAAAAACTATTGCTCTCATGAAGTTGGGCAACTCCTTCCCTTTTGGTTGCACTCCTAAGAGTGGGATGTGACTTCGATGTTCTAGAAAACTAGATTTTCCCCTCAAGGCACTGAATTCTAGCTATTCCCAATTGTTGAGCTCTCTGCTGCAGTAGCAGCATCTCCTATCCTCATTGGTTATGATACTGCCACTATGCAAAGCCTTGGTCGTGTGTCTTGAATTAAAAATGTCACATTTAGGAGAAAGTAAATGGCAAAAGCATTATTCTTCACAAGAAGTTTAGCAGGGGGATGTGCTGAACATTTGTTTAGGAACACCAAAACCTCAGTTTTCTTTTCTTTAAGTCCAGTTTCCCTATAAGAAGTTTGTGCCATTGGTATAAAATAGTCATGGAACTAGTCTGAAAATAGGTACCTGGTTATCTACACTTTCTTATTCGCATAGTAATAAACAGGTACGATTCATACACCTTAAATGCACTCTGAACTTTTGTTCTTCCTAATCATTGCAAATTTATATTTGTGAGTGATGCCACATTTGTATATCTGAGAACAGTCTGCGTGTCTTTCATGTCCCTCACTCCTGTTGTGGCCATCTCATCAGTTGTTAGAGTTTTTCTTGGAATCTAATGTCAGAATACCAAGGTTTTGTATGCATTATAGATATTTTTCAGAAGAAAGATTTTTGTCAAAAACTATCTTTGCAAACTAATCTCTGTAGCTTTCTGTTGCCTCATGATCAGCAGAAGCTTTATCACCACAATTTTTCAAATAGTCTGTTCTATGATACTTCTCAAATATTACTACCAACCTGCCGAACATTCAGTCACCTTCAGTCTTCAGTTTCATCATGATATATCTTAGCTTGTTTCATGATCAATGTACCATTCAGTGTCTAATGTTCACTCCTGTGCTGATGAATCCATTCTTTTAATACACTATCAAGGTCTTCATTTTTTGCTCAGTGCAATGCCTTCCTTTTATTTTTCATTAGTTTTTGTTCATTACCTTTAGTGTAAACCCAGCAACTTATTTTTCTGTATCTTTAAGTTCTTATATGATGGTTACTCCTACCCCATGCCCCTTAGTCAGTTGTCATACAGACACATCATGATCATGTTTCTGCAGTTAACTCCACTGTTTTTACTATTGATGATAAGAGGTGCTATCTCTTCTTCTTATTTTTACTCATACGGATATCTGCAACTTTTTTGAAGTGCTGTAACAGTTAGCATTCTTGACCGTGACACATTCATAGGCCTTCCAGGGTCAAGCGCATAGGTTTGAATCCTGATTACAGCAGTTGGTTCACGGTAACCCAGCTGCTCAGCCACCCTTAGGGGTTGGTCCATAGAATGGATACCTGGCTTAGGCTAGGGTATGTATATCTATGTATAGCATTAATGAGATGGCTTTGATAAGGGCCCCAGTTGCCTATGCCATCTCATCTATACAAAAAAAAAAAAAAAAAAAAAAAAAAATAAACCAAAAAAAAATC